>SJYC01023345.1:0-35551 GCA_006408675.1 Madoqua kirkii
GCCGAGAACAAAGGGCTGCAGACCTGAGGTCAGGAGCCTGCTATTTATGCTGCAGAAGAAAAAAAGAGTCACTGTCACTCTCTTACCCTTAGTGACCAGCAGCACCAAGAGAGCCCCCAGCAGAGTGGAGCAGAGACCAAGTTCTGGGCCTGCCTCTGAAATACCCATCGGTAATTTTCTGCCACCAAACGCCTTTCTTTAGAGGATCTCTGAATGCATTGGCGGGTGGGCACGTGTGTTCCCTGGACGGCTGTCTCTGCCAGGCAGGTGAATAGTATCACAAGCACGGGGAGTGGGCGTGTGCAGACAGAGCAGGCTGCTTCCAAGTGCCTGCAAAGCAGTTTTTATTGTGTTTTAATCTGTCTGTGTTCACAGGGGCTAGAGCGGAGGCACGGGGCGAAGAGGGCCTTCCCTTACACAGCCCAGGAAGCGAGCCAGATGTGCAGGCAGAGACGCCCACGGGCTTTCGGGGGGCAGCACCCAGAGAACTAACTCCAGTTATGGCATCCGCCCCTGCTGTCCTGCACCCCCAGGGATGGGGCCGCCGCGAGGGGATGGGGGCAGTCCTGTGTCTGGGTACCTGGGAGGGAGGAAGGGGACATGCCGAGGCTGCGAGCCTCCTCCAGCCGTCTCGTGGTTTAAAAAGGAGTCGGGGGCTTCCCTGATGGCTCAGTGGCAAAGAATCTGCTTGCCGACACAGCACACACGGGTTCAACTCCTGGTCCGGGAAGATCCCACCTATTGCGGAGCAACTAAGCCCACGAGCCTCAGCTCCTGAAGCCCGAGCACCCAGCGCCCGTGCTCGGCAACAAGAGAAGCCGCTGCAGGGGAAGCTCGTGCGCTGCAGCTAGAGAGGAGCCCCGCTCTCCGCAGCTAGAGAAAGCCTGTGCAGCAGCAAAGGCCCAGCACAGCCAAAAGCAAATAAATAAACAACCTAACTGACTACTTTAAAAAACAGAAGCCAGACGCATCCAGCCAGGAATCGCTGAGACTGAAGGGCCCCTACAGAGAAGAGCCTGGTCCTACAGGAATGAATGGATGGGTGAGGGAGCAAAGGAAAATGTGTCACATGCAGACTGGCAGCTGCCTGCCCAGGTCCATCCCGCAGCAGAGCTGTAGCTGGACACACTCCCGGCCTCCCTTGCGGCTGGGTGCTGCCAGGGACTGAGCTCTCACGTGTGGAATGTGGACAGAGGGGACTCGTGCCGATGCTCGTCCAGGCGCGAGCTCCTTCACGTCCCCTTCTCTTCCCCATGAGCTAGGGCACCACTGCACCGTGTGATCTAGCTTTGGCCACACCCAAGGTGAAGGCGGGGCAAGAAACAGAAAGGAACCAGGGTTCTCGTGTGATTGCATGCATCAGAAGGGCCCAGAGAAATAAAATTTTATGTCTGATTTGAAAAAAAGAAAACTCAGTGAGACACGGAAAGAACATACCCAGTGCTATGTCAAACCTGGGGCTCCCGGCCAAACCTGCAGGTCTGTCTGGGACAAGCGAAGTTTCTCTTCTTTCTCTGCCCACCCACTTGCTGCCTTTCCCAGCCTGCCTCGCAGCTGGGGGTGGACACTTGACTGAGTCCTGCCCTGCAGAAAGGGGTGTACGTGGGGACTCCATGGAGTCCTCCTTGCTCTTCACCTGGCGAGGAGGTAGAATAAAGCATGCAAAGAAGCACAGTGGAGACAGCGGAGCTCACTCTGATGCACCTGCTCGCAGCCTACTAGCTCACCTCACCAGCACGAAGCAGACGGTTCTTACAGATGAGCCTTTATCCACGAAGGCGCCGCTTGCCTCGGGCTGTCCCGGTGACTCCGGTGTTCAGGAATCCATCTGCAACGCAGGAGACCTGGGCTCCATCCCTGGGGCAGGAAGATCCCCTGGAGAAGGGAACAGCCACCCGCTCCAGTATTCTTGCCTGGAGAATCTCATGGACAGAGGAGCCTGGTGGGCTACAGTCCAGAGGGTTGCAAAGAGTGGGACACGAGTGAGCCGCTAACACACAACACTTCATCTACTGCAGAGTCCATTCGCTACAGCAGGTTCTCCTGCCCTAACCTCACGAGTCCGGAGAAGGCAATGGCACCCCACTCTGGTACTCTTGCCTGGAAAACCCTATGGACGGAGGAGCCTGGTGGGCTGCAGTCCATGGGGTTGCTAAGAGTTGAACACGACTGAGCAGCTTCACTTTCACTTTTCACTTTCATGAACTGGAGAAGGAAATGGCACCCCACTGCAGTGTTCCTGCCTGGAGAATCCCAGGGACGGGGGAGCCTGGTGGGTGCCGTCTATGGGGTCACACAGTCGGAGACGGAAGCGACCTAGCAGCAGCGGCAGCAACCTCACGGGTCATCCAGCCTGTTGACAGTTACTCACCAAAGAGCATGTGAACTTGTTGAGGGTGTGCGTGAATGTGCTCCTCTGCGTGAAAGCGGAATGAGAAACAGAAAGAAGCGCTCTGAATTTGTGTCCAAACACCAGGAAACACAGAGAGTGGAGAGGGGGAGGCATGAGTCAAAGCTGCAAGAGGGACTTTCACAACGTGGGATAAACAACAGCGTCGCCCCCACTCAGACTCCATTCTCCTCCCCTCTAAACAGGGGCCTGCACCCTGTGGACGAGCAAGACCGCCCCGCTGTAGTCTCCCGCATCTCTCTCCGTGTCAGATTGCAAAGCGTCACGTGGATGAGGCAGCATCTGAAGCTCTGAGCGGCAGGGCAGGGCTCCGGGGGTCATCAGGATGGCCGAAGGCGCTTCCCCTTCCCCACAACAGGCCCTGCCTGTCAACCCACCCAGGGGACCGTCCGCCACTCTCATAACG
This sequence comes from Madoqua kirkii, assembly GCA_006408675.1. Lineage (NCBI taxonomy): Eukaryota > Metazoa > Chordata > Mammalia > Artiodactyla > Bovidae > Madoqua > Madoqua kirkii. The sequence goes on from SJYC01023345.1 coordinate 2,817, forward strand.
CCCCCGGAGGACTCGGAGTGCGGCAAGCACGGTGAGGCCTTCGCGTCGTCACCCGCATTCTCTCAGATTCTGCCCTTGCTGCCCGACACCTCAGAACCCCAGAGACCATGCCACTGGCTGGACTACTTAGCCAGCCCTTCACCTGTTGCTTGAACAACTGCCTCTCCAGCTGAACCTCATGGGCGATGTTACTGAACTCAGGTCCGCCTGCTCATCCCTCGACAGCCTATACTTGAGAGGCAAGCTCTGGTAGAAAGGAAAGGTAGCTTTATTCCACAGGCTGGCAACTGGGAGAAAAGCCAGACTCGTGTCCAAAGGCCAGCTCCCCACTAATTACCAGGGGGCAAGAGCTTTTAACGGGGGTTTCAGCGGTGCACAGGCACGGGCGGGCTGCATGCAGGCCAGCGCGGCCCCCCTCGTCTTGCAGCTGGTCTGGGCAGCATCGTCCTGACTGTTCTAAGGAGTCGGCCTTCAGTTCCAGGCTGGTGTGCTGGCATTTCTTTGAGGCCAGTTCTCGGAACTGCGGCAGCCTTCGTCACGGTCACCGCCTGGTCAGCGTATCATTAGCTCCTCCCACCTGGGGGAGGTTCCAGCATCTAGGAACAGCTCACAGGCCAGGGCCCAGAATACCGTGCACAGCCCTCGGGGAGGACCTGAGGGCCCCTGACTCTGCTCGAGGACTCCACTACGACGACTTGGTCTCGTTCGACTCATTGCTGTGCCTCTGCGTTTGCTCAGTTCTCTGATGAAATTTACACTCTGGCTGAAGTTTTCCTACAGACAAGAGGCAGGGGAAGGACACTGTGGTGGGGGGCGCGGTGGGGGGTGCAGTCTGTCCCAGGAAAGTCCACAGGGTCCTGCTCTGTTTTAGTGACTCTGTTTTAGAGGAAGTCACTTCCTCTGCAGGTCATCCGTGAATTTAGAAGCAATGTAAGGAAAAACTTAACAAAGAGACTTATCAGAGTCGGCCTTCTCATGACTTCTTTATTATCCAAAATTTAGAATGAAGATCGTATCTGGGCTCTGTTTGCTTTATTTTTTTTAATGCTGGGAAAATCCTCAAGGCTCTTGCACGGAGGGGGGTTTGCAAGGCGCTGCTTAGGTGCACAGCGGGCAGCCTCAGGGCCACAGAGCAGACGGGGAGCAGACACGGATGAACACAGGGCAAGATCCCTAAGGAGGGCTGCAGTGGCAGGACCCCCACCCCCACCCCGCCACGGGCCGAGGCTGCACTTGGCTGAGCAGTGGAAGCAAGCTTGCAGCCACATTTGGCTCGCCTTTCAGAACTCTGCCCAAGGAAAGGCTGACATCCTTGAAAAGACAGAGGTCCGCAGTCCTCCCGAGAGTAGCTTAAATCAGCCCGTCCTTTGGGAACTGCTGAAGAAGACGCCCAGCCAAGCAGCCTGGACTCCTGAGTCAGGCAGGCTGGGCCAGCTGTTGCCCACGGGGCAGCCAGGGAGACTGGAGACACCTCTCCCTGCCCCGGCCCTGCCCGGTGCGTCTGTGAGCTTCACAGGTCACACTGTCCTAGGCTCACAGTCCAAGCAGTTCAGGCAGGAGGGGAAGAAGGGCGCAGTCTGTCATCCACACAACCAGGACTTCCTCCTTCTTCACGTTATCCTCAGATTTTGTAACTGAGACCGCATACTGGTCAAACACATAGGCTCTGAGATCATCCCTGTCCTCGTCCATTTACTAGGTGTGTGACCTCTTACTTAATATTCCCTGTGCAGCGTGGGCTCAGCTCTAAAACAATACCTGCAACAAGACAGTAACAGGGCCTACGCAGCAGTTACTGTGAGATCATATAACCCAGGGGCTTCCCTGGTAGCGCAGCTGGTGAAGAATCCGTCTGCAATGCAGGAGGCCCTGGTTCAATTCCTGAGCCAGGAAGATCGCTGGAGAAGGGATAGGCTACCCTCTCCAGTATTCTTGGGCTTCTTTTGTGGCTCAGCTGGTAAAGAATCCACCTGCAATGTGGGAGACCTGGGTTCGATCCCTGGGTTGGGAAGACCCCTTGGAGAAGGGAAAGGCTACCCACTCTAGTATTCTGGCCTCGAGAATTCCATTGGGTCGCAAAGAGTTGGCCATGACTGAGTGACTTTCACTTTTTCACCATATAACCCAATGCATATAAGTACTAAATAGGCCACGGTAAGCACTTATATGTATCCATGGTGATGATGATGATGTTTTCCTCCAAGAAGGTTTGATTTCTCCATCAAAGCTGTTTATATGATCCTTCACTAAGACAGGATGAAGAATAGAGTCTGTAGAAACCCATCAGGGCTTTCTGTTCAGGCTGCTGTGAAACCACACCCCACTGTCTTATTTCCCAGCACATTTTTCTCCTTCTTATTCATAGCCACACCATGGAGCAAAAAGGCTTGGCTGAATGCCATAGATGCCCCTGGGGTAGCCTGCAGGCTTCTGGGCCAAAGAAAGTTTAATTTTTAAACATTAATTGCCAACGCTACACAAATTTTAAATTTTCTTTAAGAATCCATATTTGCAGTTTATCTTGAAGTACTAGGAGCTCTGGGCACCGGGGTCCCCCCTCCCACACTGTGACAGTTGGTTAGATCATCCTAGGAAAGGCTGGTGGTCTCCAGGTCACCTTGGCCCCTGTGCCCACCCACCACTCATCATTTCTGCCTCCTTGGGCTCATTTTTCTTACCTGCTCAACCATGGTGTGCACTGAGCTTTTATTCCAGCCTCTGTTCTAAATCATTTTCGTGATGCACGGACCAGATCAACCTTCTTGAACAATTATGACTATTTGTGCAATGAGGAGAAGCACAGAGTCTTCAAATTTGAAATATGAAAATTAGCAAATGGGCAAGGAGATACACACGCTCAATTATTTGAAAATTTTTTTATTTTTGCAATTTAGTCTTTAAGGAAATTCTTTACGATTGAATAGACTTGGTTGCAGGACACAGCATTGTACTAGTGCTGGATGTATTTCACAGACACGTATTACAGTCCAGAGAGACTCTGCATACAGTTGTGCTGGCTAATATTGCATGTCCATTTGGCTAGGCGATGGTACCAAGTTGTTTAGTCTAATGCTAGCGGTATTTCTGTGAAGGGATTTTGTAGACATGATTAGCCTCTATGATCAGCTGACTTCAAGTAGATTACCCTCCATAATGTGGGTGGGCCTCATCCAATCAGTTGAAGGTCTTAAGAACTTGCTTTCAGGGAAAGAAGAAATTCTGCCTCAAGATGGTAACATAGAAACCATTTCTGAGATTTCAATCTGCTGATCTGACCTACAGATTTCATACCTGCCAGTACCACAACTGTGTGAGCCAATACCCTAAAATCTCTTTTTAAGAAAGAATTTCCTTTCTTGAAGATAGAACTGCAAGACTAACAAAAGTTAGATTCCTAATCTCTTTATGTGCTTTATTGACTACGCCAAAGACTTTGTGTGGATCACAATAAACTGGAAAATTCTGAAAGAGATGGGAATACCAAACCACCTGACCTGCCTCTTGAGAAATCTGTATGCAGGTCAAGAAGCAACAGTTAGAACTGAACATGGAACAATAAACTGGTTCCAAATAGGAAAAGGAGTACATCAAGGCTGTATATTGTCACCCTGCTTAGTTAACTTATATGCAGAGTACATCATGAGAAGCGCTGGGCTGGAAGAAGCACGAGCTGGAATCAAGATTGCCGGGAGAAATATCAATAACCTCAGATATGCAGATGACACCACCCTTATGGCAGAAAGTGAAGAAGAACTAAAGAGCCTCTTGATGAAAGTGAAAGAGGAGAGTGAAAAAGTTGGCTTAAAGCTCAACATTTGGAAAACGAAGATCATGGCATCTGATCCCATCACTTCATGGCAAATAGATGGGGAAATAGTGGAAACAGTGGTTGACTTTATTTTGGGGGGCTCCAAAATCACTGCAGATGGTGGCTGCAGCCATGAAATTAAAAGACACTCCTTGGAAGGAAAGTTATGACCAACCTAAATAGCATATTAAAAAGCAAAGACATTACTTTGCCAACAAAGGTCCGTCTAGTCAAAGCTATGGTTTTTCCAGGAGTCATGTATGAAAAGAGATGGGAATACCAAACCACCTGACCTGCCTCTTGAGAAATCTGTATGCAGGTCAAGAAGCAACAGTTAGAACTGAACATGGAACAATAAACTGGTTCCAAATAGGAAAAGGAGTACATCAAGGCTGTATATTGTCACCCTGCTTAGTTAACTTATATGCAGAGTACATCATGAGAAGCGCTGGGCTGGAAGAAGCACGAGCTGGAATCAAGATTGCCGGGAGAAATATCAATAACCTCAGATATGCAGATGACACCACCCTTATGGCAGAAAGTGAAGAAGAACTAAAGAGCCTCTTGATGAAAGTGAAAGAGGAGAGTGAAAAAGTTGGCTTAAAGCTCAACATTTGGAAAACGAAGATCATGGCATCTGATCCCATCACTTCATGGCAAATAGATGGGGAAATAGTGGAAACAGTGGTTGACTTTATTTTGGGGGGCTCCAAAATCACTGCAGATGGTGGCTGCAGCCATGAAATTAAAAGACACTCCTTGGAAGGAAAGTTATGACCAACCTAAATAGCATATTAAAAAGCAAAGACATTACTTTGCCAACAAAGGTCCGTCTAGTCAAAGCTATGGTTTTTCCAGGAGTCATGTATGGATGTAAGAGTTGGACTGTGAAGAAAGCTGAGACCCATAAGAATTAATGCTTTTGAACTGTGGTGTTGGAGAAGATTCTTGAGAGTCCCTTGGATGCGAGGAGATCCAACCAGTCCATCCTAAAGGGGATCAGTCCTGAGTGTTCATTCTGGAAGGACTGATGTTGAAGCTGAAACTCCAATACTTTGGCCACCTGATGCGAAGAGCTGACTCATTTGAAAAGACCCTGATGCTGGGAAAGATTGAGGGCAGGAGGAGAAGGGGGCAACAGAGGATGAGATGGTTGGATGGCATCACTGACTCGATGGACATGAGTTCGAGTAAAGTCTGGGAGTTGGTGATGGACAAGGAGGCCTGGCGTGCTGCAGTCCATGGGGTCACAAATGACTGAGGGACTGAACTGAACTGATGTGTACACACACACATGCATACACAAACACACATAACCTTTCATTGGAATTTCTCTGGAAAACCTGACTGATACAAGGACATAACAACAACAGCAAAATCTCATATCCCTGGGTTTAGTCCAGGTGACCAGGCAGCCACGCCCCTTCCAGCTCCGTCATTTCACAGAGGAGGAAACTGGGATGCTAAAAAGCACGTGGTTGCCCAAAAGATGCAGTGATGTCAGCAGAGGTGGTGGTGAGATCTCTCCCAGCTCACACCCTAGCCATCAGCCAACTCCTGAACAACAGGAAGCCCTGAATCATGAGCTTCAGCAAAAATACACAGCATTTTGAGAGTAAATATGAGATTAGACACTTTTTGCTTAAGGGAAAAAGAAAAAAAAAATACCAAGAGATCCACATCTCGCTCTGGTTCTATCTCTCACTGGCTGTGTGACCTTAGGAAATTATCCCAAACTCCTGTCTCCAGTCTTCTTATCTGTAAAGTCGCAGTGATAACACAAACCCTCATTTAATTCTTGTGGTTTTGAGGATAAAAATGAAATATAGGTTTGAGGGCACTCTGGACATTTAAAAGGAGATAAAGAATGTTTTGAGAAGTGGGTGAGAGTATCAAATAAAAAAAGATAAAGACAGTATTTATATATATTTTCAGTGCTCCTTCAAGGGATACCTTCAGAACTAGCTCACTTCACTGCTGCAGGCTAGAGATAAATACGGCCTTTGTCTCTCTCCAACCTTGCCCATCACATTGTAAGATTATGGAAGAGAGCATGAAAATTCTTCCAAGGAAAGGCTCACAAAAATAATTTTCTCCTGTATTGAGACATACTTGACTATGCAAAGATTTAGAGCTTCCTTTCTAAACTGTATCTGACTGACTTCTGTACTTGACTAGACCTTGAAAGACTGCGGGGTCTGCTAATTTAAAGCATTCACCATAAATTGTTATAACTGAATTCTTGTTTTCCTCTCAAGTTCTCCTGATGAAGGCCATGATTTATCCTGCCCTAGAGATTTAGCCGAGACTTATAAACTATTAATACAATAAGTCTGGAGTATAGTAAGGAATAAATATGCCTTTCAAGATGTCCTTTCCTCACCGGGCAGAATCAAGACGCTCATCCTAAGATGTACAAAAACCTTGGTCCCCACATTTCAGTCCTTCTGAGGCTGGGCACTTCTGGAATAAACCCAGAGCATAGCACAGTGTGTACCTGACAAAACCAAACTGCCCTCTAGATGGGATCCTCTCAAGGAAAAACATTCATTAAGCGCTTTATTTGATTTCTGTATACTTGAGAGGAGTAAAATATAGATTAGAATCTCAACAAGATTCACCCAGTGATACATCAACCTCCCATATTACGTGGAAACAGTTGCTCTAATTTAATGATCTATAAATGATCATATCTGTTTCACAATACGTTGCCAGTTACTCAGGAATAGTAGCTACAAAGAAATAACACACGTGGTAGAAAATTTAGTGTCATATTAACTGAGCACTTAATATGTTAAGCATTATGTTATTCTCAACACAAAGAACAATAGGCAGTAGGTTTTGCAATTAAGATGCATAGAATCCACTGCAATCCACAGAAACAAATGCCCTGAAAGCACAAAGCTGTCCCACTGGCGGGGAGACAAGTCCAGAAAGGTTTTCCTGGATTATGTCGTTTCCTAGAGGGAAACAGGCAAGTGAACATTCCTTACGTGTGGTGCTAGAATGGGTACGGGCTGGCATGCCTAAATAAACAAGATCCAGCCCAACTGTAAAACGCCTTGCGGTCAGGCTGGTCAATTGCTCGTAAGTTCTCTAACTACAGCACAAGCTGAGTGATGATTACCAAGCATGGGATTTGGGCAGAGCAAGGCAATTTCCTACACCTGGGAGCCTTAGGAGAGGAGCAACATTTAGACAAAGCCGCGCGGTGAATGAGGCCGCGGCTCCCGGCTGGGTTCACGCTCTCCCTCCAGGTCTGGGTTCACGCTCTCCCTCCAGCGTTCTCCATCTCCACCCCACCCGCCAGATTCCTCTCAACGCTCTTCAGTCCAGCAGTGTCTCATCTTCACAGACGAATATTTTCAGATCCCACTGGATGAAAAAAAAGAAAGCAACTCCCTCTCCTCACCTGGCCTGGGACTAGCGTGCCGCAGCTGCGGTTAGAGGCTGGACTTACAGGTGGGGGTCTCCATTCAGCGATCTCAGGTTTGTGTGCGTCTCAGGTTTGTGTGTGTCTCTGTCTCCTAGTCTCTCTGAAACCTAGGGCTTCGCAGGACAGCTCTGGAGATGCGCCCAGCCTCTTGTTTGGGCCTCTTAGACCTTTGTCATTTGGCTCCTTCCTTCCCACTGTCTTCCCCTTCCTGCCGCTTCCGGCCTGTGTGCCTGCTCACCCCACACACACTGGTTGTGTCCTGGGTGCACACGCAGTCCGTCTTACTCTCCGTCCCCAGTCACACGTGTGCCTGTGGCCTCATCCCCCCACACACAGCAGGCATGGGCTGGGAATCTTGGAAGGCAGCTCCCGCACACAAGGGCAACCGCTGTACAGAGTCTCTGCTTCTGCATTGAACAGCCGCATTTCCCAAATCCATCCGGGGGCACAAGAGAGCACGGGGGTCTGAGCACCTCATCCCAGGACACCCCTCCTGCAGGCAAACTCGGCTCAGAAGTACCGGCGCCTGGGGAGGGACCATCGGAAAAGCAGCTGTGTCCTCAAACACTAGAAGGGCATCAGGGCCTCCGCGAGTCTCAGCTGAAGGTTCTGGAACACACTCAATCATATACTATTCTGTTTGCAGCTTGAATGTCTCGGAAATAAGACAGGATTAACTGTGAGCTTTTTAACCATTGGGACCACACGTGCTTTCTCTTTCCATTCTTTCCTGAGGTAACAACATGCCCTACAAGTGAATCCAAATGAACTTCCTCAATCCCCTTTAACGGCACACCTGTGTATGTACGTACACACATACCCTAGTTAATATATCATGTTGGACAGGTTTGATTACTGCTGGAATGAGAAGCCCCTACTCTTTCCAGGTGACAATAGTTGCTGTTCTCAGGGTGAGGGGCAGGGGGCTTGTGTGGGAGACGGAGATAGTTCTGCATTAAGAGGAAAGTCAGTGAGAGCTTCCTTTAACTCACATTACACTTTTACATGCTTTAATAAGTTTGCATCTTCTAACCTTAAAAATAATCCAGTAAGGCACAGTAGAAAATCTCTCGAGGCCACATGTATCCACCTCAATATTAATCTTCATGTTTCAAAGTTCCTCTTCAAGGCCATGAAGCAAGTTATTGATCAGGCCAAGCCCAGCCCTCCCCCACCCCCCACCACGTGATTCCTGACTTACACAGAACAACCACTGTGGGTTTGCTGGGCTTATCTTATGTCCAAAATTCACGGCAAACATATTCACGCATCATCATGCCCCATCCACTCTCAACGCCAAACTGGAATCCACCTTCTCCATCTCTCCCTCCTCTCCTCTCCCCTCTCAAACACGCTCCCACAGTCGTGCTTCAGCTTCCAAATAAGACGAGGAAAGCACGTGGCTGCCCCAGTCCTCTCCCGCCGTCGTCCCAGACCACAGCCACGCTCCTGCTGGCGACAGGAGAGAGCAGAGCTGCAGCATCGGCACAGGTCTGTTCTTTTATTAAACAGCAACTTATCTGAAAAAATCATACTCTTTTGCCCCCTGATTCAGATGTTGCAGCCTCAACACCCGGTACCGCTAAATGTGCCCTTATGTGGACACAGGGTCTTCACAGAGGTGGTTAACACACGTGCACACACATGAACACACATGCACGAGCACACACGTGCAGCAGGACACACATGTGCGCACACATGCACACTCACGAGCTCACAGGCAGGAGGCAGGAGCACGTGCTCACCGCCAGGTGAGCATCCGGGCAGATCAGAGCCCGGGCACCCCAGAACCACTGCCTTAAGCAGGGCTTCTCACACCATCTTAGGTGGATTGTTCCTCACGCCAGGAACAGCATCCTCCCCGACCACTTTCAGTGCACAGCAGATGCTCATTTGCCTAAGTGGGAGCATGTGGACACAGGGTCTTCACAGAGGTGGTTAACACACGTGCACACACATGAACACACATGCACGAGCACACACGTGCAGCAGGACACACATGTGCGCACACATGCACACTCACGCGCTCACAGGCAGGAGGCAGGAGCACGTGCTCACCGCCAGGTGAGCATCCGGGCAGATCAGAGCCCGGGCACCCCAGAACCACTGCCTTAAGCAGGGCTTCTCACACCATCTTAGGTGGATTGTTCCTCACGCCAGGAACAGCATCCTCCCCGACCACTTTCAGTGCACAGCAGATGCTCATTTGCCTAAGTGGGAGCGGCTCTCTGGGCAGGAAGGGAGAACAAGGAGGGAGAGGCGGGAGCTGAATGGAGCAGTGTGTGGCTTCCTGGGGGTGTTCTCGACAGAGGCTGACACTAGCAAGGGGCTGAAGGAAAACAGCAAGTCATCAGAGGGCACAGGGAGCTCTGAGGGCGGAGCTAAAGGGAGCCTGGGTCGGGGTGGTGTGTGGGCCGCCCGCCCCACCCCACAGCCCTGCTTCCCCCATCCTCTGGGGCTGGAAAGCGGGGGCTGGGCACAGTCCTTCAACCCCCCAGGATGAAGCTCTGGGGTCTGAAGTACTGACTCAGTCTACTATCTGAAATTGCCATAATTGGCCATGCTCTTGAACAGAGTGAATAGCGAAAGTTGTTCAGTCATGTCTGATTCTCTGCGACCCCATGGACGGTATAGCCCAGGAGTTCTCCAGGCCAGAATACTGGAGTGTGTAGCCGGTCCCTTCTCCAGGGGATCTTCCCAACCCAGGGATCGAACCAGGGTCTCCTGCATTGCAGGCGGATTCTTTACCAACTGAGCTATCAGAGAAGCCCCCTCTTGCAGGCAGACATGTAGGTATAGAATCTCCCTGCCTGACAGGTGGAATGCCCCAGATTGGCAGTAAGACATTCATGCGTTCTGATCTTTAGCTCTTTCGGTATTTGGGAGTTTCCTAATCAACAAAAGAACTTGCCTTGGGCCCTTTTTGGTAAAACTTTACTGGGGATATTTCACGAGGAACAAGGCTCTTACAAAATCAAGATAGTCAGAAAGGGAACTGGGCGGCAAATCAAGAGGAGAAAATCCAGGCGCAGGAAGCCCACAGCCGCGTGCGGGCTAGCTCACCGCTGGCATCGCCGCCGGGCCTGCCTCCCAGGGCGTCCCTGCCAGCAGTGCGGGGAGGCCGGCTCTGAGCACAGTGGCCCTGCCAGGCAGCGCAGGGCTTGCGCATCCTGTTCTGTGCTGACTGGACACAGGGCCTAAAGGAGCAGGCGGAAGGAGATGCTTTGTGTGGGCGGGAATTGTTACGGGCGGCACAGCTGACCGAACTGCCCTCCCCGGCCAGGCACCACAGTAACCACCTGCACAGGTTGTTTTACGATAGGAGGTCCTGGTAAGGAACACGAAACAAATAAGCCACCACCAACCGGAGGAGTTCAGGAAATGTCAAAAGGAGATGCCCATGTCCGACCACCTCCTAGAATCCCCCTCTCTGGCTTCCATCTTGGCAGGAAGGGCGTGCACAGGAAAGCTAAAGACAACCCAGAAACTAATCCCATCGCCATCAAACCCGAGACTGCAAGCCACATGGCAGAGCAGTCCTCCTGGGTGCCCAACCCTCCTGCTCTCCACCCCGGCACCTTTTCTCAATAAAATCTCCTGCTTTGTCAGCACACGTGTCTCCTTGGACAGTTCATTTCCGAGTGTTAGACAAGAGCCCATTTCAGGCCCTGGAACGGGTCCCCCTTGCTGCAACAGGAGGGACAGGCAGAGTGGCACCTGGAGCGGGGCCCTCGAGGTGCAGGCGCGCGTGAGGATCCCTCGTCAGGTGCCCTGAGAGAGGCCCCAAGACCAGCAGGCTGTGCATCTGAGGACCTCAGACAGGGCCACCTCCTGACCCTCAGGCTACATCCTGACACTGATGCTGGAGGCCCAGCCTCCTCCGGGCACTCTCGACTCCCCCCGTCACCCCTCCCACAGCTCTTAGTAAATGATCAACACCAGCAAGGGCCCCTGGGGGTCACGAGCCCACATCCATGGGCTCCCCAGGGAACAGGCATCTTCTGAATCATCGCCTGGTGTTGCAAAAAGGCTTATCACCTCTTAGGAGGGTTTCAGGCATCCATCCACAGGAACAGTGCACAGGTGAATAGAGAATTCCTCTAAGTCCCAGAGAGAGAACATGCAGAACCCAGCCGGGGGGCACTGAAGTTCAAAGAGGCCAGGCCTGAAGGTGTGGCAAGCCTTTTCGCAACACCAGGCGATGACTCAGAAGACACCTGTTCCCTGGGGAGCCCATGGATGTGGGCTCATGACCCCCAGGGGCTCTTGCTGGTGTTAATCAGGCCAGCTCCTGGAAGTCAGTGAATAAAGAGGCGTGCAGGGATGGACACGGGGCAGCCACCCAGCCCTCTTTCTGATGGAAACGTGCACCTTGCCCGCGCCAGGCTGGATGGAGACTGGGGAAAGGCCAGTCCCGCAGGCACTGCTGGACCCTGAATTGCTGACACAGAGTCCCCTCTATCCAGTGCCTTTCCATCGGGGCTTCAAGTTCCCACTGAGACCTCCTTGAGAGGCTCCTGGCCTTCCACTCCACTCTTCTTTCCAAGCTAGAAGTGAAATACTTGGCTTCAAGGCCTTGAAAGAATTGAATCTTCCTCAGAAAAGGTCGGGGCTGGGGGTTGACAGTGTAGAGAGAAAGAGAAAAAGAGACAGGTTTTTATTTAGCTTATTCTTATGTTTCATTCAGAATCTTCAGTGAAAAGCATGTATCTTCTTTGAATAGGGTTTATTGGCCCGGTTTATCTCTTAGAAGGCTCTGTGCCTTCTTTAGCTCTATGGGCAATGACGCCTGCAGCGCTTATCCTTTGGAACCATAGTTGGAGACAATCCCCGATGCCACCGGCGTGGATGGCAGACACTTGGAGATGACTCAGGCAGTTGTCCTGAAGATGGCACACCTGCTAGGTCCCCTTTCCTCCTTCTTTGATGTGGAGTCCTGCCCCAAGGCCACAGATGCGAGTCCTTGTACCAAGGCCACAGTCAAGCCCAGAGCCAAGGTCACCTCCGAAGCTGACCTAGCTCCTGGGTAACCACGGCCAAAACCCCGCCCACCTCCATCACCAGCAGGCTTCCTGACCCCATGGTAGACAAAGCCGCCCACCCTGGTGCTCACCCTATAGCACCCGAACCAATCACCTAACACCAGCCTTCCAGCAAGAATTGTCTTTGTCTCGAGGCTGTAAAAACTGGCTCCTAACCTGTGAAAAGCATCGGCTCTCTCCGGTCTGCCAGGAGGTCGGCTGGTTGCGCTCGCCGTTATCTCTGCTGTTTGTTCTGAATATACTCACTCCCGTCTGAAATGCTCTGCGTCTGGAAATGCTTTTCCAACTTGCGTTTGGATGGCCAGGACATTTTACGCATGAAGTCATCCAGATGAAGGAGCTGCCCGGGGCTCTGACCTGCTCTGCCCAGCCCAAGGCTCATTGCACGGCTGTGACCTCAGCAACAGGGAGAGACACTCATCCACCGACCTCAGGGGGCCTGGAATCTCCGCTCTGTTATAGGCGTCCCTCACTTTTCCCTGCACCCCGCACCACCCCCAAAGACACGAAGGTTGGGGAGTGGATGGGCTGATGCATTTGCTTTAGCGAGAACAGCTCTGCCTTCCCAGTTTGCTCACTGGCAGCACGGGTCACAGGGACGGACTTGACCTGGTATCAGCAGTGGCGGGTCCTAATGACCACGTACTCTCACACTCAGCCTGACACACAGGCAGGTGTGTGTCACAGCCCTAATACACACTAGCTCGTTTTATCTTCCCAAGAAACCTGTACACTGGACGCAGCTGTAAGACAGCATGTGCCGTCCTGGGGATGGAGTCAGAGAGTAGAGAGTTACTCTGTCCATGGCTAACTCCCTGGTCTACATTGGACCGTTCTCGAGGCAATTTAGTCACTCGTGAAAAACAGACTGTCCCCCTCCATGATCTCTGGGTGTCTCTCCCCAACACAGGCCTCCTGACCAACAAGGACGATGGAAGTTCCAGAATTTCTCTAGCGGGGAGATTTAGGAGCCACCATCCGGCAGAAAGAAGGGGCCAGATGACTTGCCTTGAAGCAACATATGCTTGGAAAATAAATGGCTTTTTTCTTAGAGATTCGACAAGGATTAGGGTTGCAGAGATGATTGCACCCAGGGGCAGCAGCGGTGAAGAACCTGCCTGCCAACACGGGAGACGCGGGCTCGACCCCTGAGTCAGGAAGATCCCCTGGAGGAGAAAACGGCAACCCACTCCAGTATTCTTGCCTGGAAAATCCCATGGACAGAGGAGCCTGGCGGGCTAGTACCCACAGGGTCACAAAGCGTCAGACACGACTGAGCACAGACATCTGCACACCTTCATCACCAGTCATCAGAGCCGTTAGGAAAATGTAAGAGGAAACGGGTCCAGGTAGTAGACAACACAGGTGGGGGACCTCAGCCCCCATCCCTCCCGAACCAGCAGGTAATCAGATATAGACGGAACCGCTTCATCTTTCCGGGAGGCGGGAGTCTCCAGCTGAAAGTCAGGCCTATCTAGTGCAGTCCCATAAAGGCTATCTCACTGCAAAACGGCCACAAGTGATTGGCTGCAGAGCAATGGTCTTCGAGGCCTGGATGACTGGCGACATGCCAGCCTGTCTCAGTCCTGCTTCAGCCACGGCCAGGGGCTCACATACGGGAATTTCGTGTCCTCCGTCCTCTGCCAAAGCTCAGGCCGACTCTCCAGTTTGGGGGCACGTCAGTGTCGGCTTTCCCAGAGCGGAACTGACTGGTCTTTCCCCGTTTCCTTCTGCGGGCTTTCTGCTTCCTGCACACAGAAACTGGCTAAGTCTCTTCCCTGGAAGCAGAGGCCAAGAGGCAGGAGGCAGGCAGAGGCTATAGTTCAGTGTTGGTGGAACTTTATCTGTGGGAAAGGGCCGCGCCGACTCTCGGCCTAGACACACCGCCAGTGGGGTCAACAGACATCGGCCTTCTCTGCCTTCTGCGGCTTTGATGTTCCCGTTATATGATGACTGGCACTGTGTCTTCCCTTCGTAAGAGAAAACTTTATGCTGCGTGCCATCCACACGCCCTCCGAGATCCACTGGTTTACCTAGTATTCTGTGTAGCTGTTGTTCGGTGTCTTTTCTCAGAAGGGCGCGTCAGCAAATTACCTTTCAGAACACAGTGGTGTGACGGAAGTCTGTGCCTGTATCAGCTTTCTCTTCTAAAATCGGGCACAGCTGTTTTCCAATATTGCACCAGCTTCTGTTGCACGACGAAGCCAGTCAGTCATATGTCTATATACATCTTTCCCTCCGTCTTGGATCTCCCAACCCACCCCCTACCCCCGACCTCCGGCATCCCGTCCTTAAAAAACTAAAAGCTCAGCTACCATATGACCCAAGAATCCCACTGCTGGGCATAACCCTTGAGAAAACCACGATTAATTTAAAAAGACACACATCTACGCCCCAGTGTCCACTGCAGCAAACATTAGCTTTTGCGTATGCTTTCCTGCTGGGATGCGGGGCTCCCTGAGAGTCAAAGTTTTGTCTTATTCATCTTCGAATCTCCCTGAATCAAGCCCAGGGCTTCTCACATGCACTGAAATGCCAAGCAAATGAATAAGCCATTCAGAGAGGCCAGACTTCAGGAAGGACCCCTAATCACAGCCTGGGTTCAGCTCCTTCACGGTGGTCCTTGGAGACCCCACCACAGCTCTCCTTCGAGACTAAGCTCAGGGACGGTCTGTGGACATCTGTCTTCTGTGAACCTGTGTGCGCTGTGAGCCCCAGGCCCGCATTTCTTTTGCCTGAGGCTCTGGCACTGAGCGGGCACTTAAGAAATACTTGTTGAATAAATAAGGGGAAAATTCTTGGCAGTCAGAAGAGAAGGACACACTGCTATAACTCAAGGCTTGTGCTCTACAGACTCTGTGTGTACCGAGAACATTTTAAGCACTGAGTCCCTATTCACCAATACTAATGAGTCTATATGTAACGCACTCTTTATAAAGTGTGTGAGTAACAGCACCATTCCTGATTTACTGGACGATGATCTTAATGTGCCCTATTCTAGGCAGCGAAAAATAAAAACATTGTCAAAAATGATGTCATTCTACCTCTTACTGAGCATATTTTCATTCTGAGTGTAGAGAATGACGATGACATTCAAGAGGAAAAAGAAATGCACTTCACTCAGGAAAAGAGAAAAAAAGCTTTGTATTATAAGAGCACACCAACGAATTAAAACCCACTTTTGTGCTGGCATTGATGTATGTTTTAAAAAAGTGCTTTTGTGTCTACAGCCTAAGAATTTTTAATTAAAGGATTGGCCGGGCAAATTGAGTGTGTCAAACCACCATCACACAGATGAGGCTCAATTAAGCATTCCACGCACTCTGCAACGTGGCAAGTCCGATGACCTCGCAAAGCCTCCTATGCTTAAGAGCAGTCATTTTGGGGCCCGTGGATTTTTCCACCGCTCTTTGTTTCGCCTCCTCAAGGAATAGGCCTTGAAGAATAGAAAACCAAAAGGTGAGGCTGCAGGAAAGGAGAGATGTAGCAGAGGGCGTGCCGCAGGGGACGGCGCTGGTCTCACGGGGACTAAGACCCCTTGGGAAGCAATGCACATGCCCACCGGTGATGAATGTGTCATCAATTCGGACTCATGCTATTTTTTCTCAAATCATCATTAGATTTTTCTAGCATCCAGTCAGTCAAACGCAGAGAATCTATGCTTTCTTTTGCAAGATACAATGTCATTTTCTTTGCTTTGCTCTCTTAAGACTTAGAGACTTGGTTCTCAGCCCCAGAAACTCGTTTTTCCTAAAAGGATTTGAATGGCTGCTCTAAACATCCACGTGATGCATCGAGTGAAAATAGCTAACTAATGTGAAGCTACCGCGGAGCACAGGGAATGCTACTCAGTGCTCTGTGGTGACCTAAATGGGAAGGAATTTCAAGAGAGAAGGAATATATGATTTTCATTGCAGCACTATTTACAATAGCTAGAACATGGAAGCAACCTAGATGTCCAACGAGAGATCAAGGGATAAAGAAGTTGCAATACGTATACATAATGGAATATCACTCAGCCATAAAAAGGAACACATTTGAGTCAGTTCTAATGAGGTGGATGAACCTAGACTCTATTATACAGAGTGAAGTAAGTCAGAAAGAAAAAGATAAATACCATACATGAACGCACATATATGGATTCTAGAAGGATGGTACTGAAGACTTTATTTGCAGGGCAGCAATGGAGAAACTGACATAGAGAATAGGCTTATGGACATGGGGAGAGGGGAGGAGAGAGTGAGCTGTATGGAGAGAGTAACGTGGAAACTTACACACCATATGTAACGTAGATAGCCAATGGGAATTTGCTGTCTGGCTCAGGAAACTCAAACAGGGGTTCTATATCAACCTAGAGGGGCGGGATGGGGCGGTAGATGGGAGGGAGGTACAAAACGGAGGGGATATATGTATACTTATGGCTGATTCATGTTAAAGTTTGTCAGAAAGCAACAAAATTCTGTAAAGCATTTATCCTCCAATTAAGAAATGAATACACTTAAAAAAAAAGAAAGAAGGGATATATGTATACGTATAGCTGACCCACTTTGTTGTACAACAGAAACTGACATAACCCTGCAAAGCAACTACATTCCAATAAAATAAAACAGCAGCTCTTCTTAAACTGCCAGGTGGCTCTTGCCTCCCTGCCTTGTTTATGACGGTGCATTATCTTGATATGTGTACCTGGTCCCCACTGACTGGTTTATAAGTCTAGAAAGCTTGCATCCTCTTGCACGGGGCTGTGATCCCTACATCTTTTCTGGGGAAAATTAGAGCTCAGAAGCCAGTACAGACAGGAGAGCTTTTTCCCTCAAGGGAATGGACCCAGTGGAGCCTCAGCTAAGAGCCTCACGTGACACTACAGGTCTGGGAGCTGCAAACAAATTCAGGATCGTTTCATCCCACTGGTGGGTGGTTCATCATTGAGCCGGTGAGCAGGAGTGACGTGCGGCACCAGGTCCTTGGAGCATGGGGAGGCCAGCCCTCCCAGCAACGATGCCGCCTGGTCCAGCTCCCGAGGCTGGGGGGCTGGTGGGAGCAGGGGGGAGCCAGTGGGCGGGGTTCCCCCTTGAGTGGAGGCCTCAGGTCAAGTGAGGTCAGGCCAGTGGCGTGGCTTGGTGGGTACCAGAGGCCCAAGCCAGAGGCAGGGTGAGGGCACAGGCCTGCCTGGGTCTGACCGCCTGAGCCTGTTTTCTTGCTTGCACAGCGGGGTACTGGTGCATATTTCCCAGGGCGCCACAGAGCACCACCCCAATGACGTGGACAAACCCCCTGGCCATTGGCATGCATGCCCAGGAAGGACAGAGCCTCCCTGAGGGCAGGAAAGGGGACCCACCTGGGCAGGGGCTGCTCTGAGCCGAGCGGGAGGCCGGCCTTCATGCCCAGATGCTCAAGCTGACATGAGAGGCAGGGGTCTGCACTGAGCTAAGGGATCATGTGACAACGGCTACAACTCACAGCTTGTCTGGCAGGGGGGCTCCCCTCTCAGGACATGGCCCCCAGTCTCTGACTCACTCCTCCCACCAAGCAAAGCCCATCTGTCCTCGTGTGTCCAGGACCCCATGCACAGGACGCCCGGCTCATCAGGGGCTGTCCCGGCACAGGACATCCGCTGCCCTTTCACGTGTCTGCGCAGCCTGGCAGGTGATGAGCTCAGAGGGCTGTCCCTGATCGCGGAATCACTCCTTCCCAGCAGGACCGGCTCAGCCTTGGTCAGGCCCTCCACCCACCATCCCAGTGCTCCTCTGATGGGCTGGCCACCTCCTCCCAGCATCCGACACCTCAGCCAGGACAGCAGAATCTTCCAAACCTGATTTCATCTCCATCCAGACACACAGGCGCTGATACCACCCATCTACCACCTGATCCGTCGACCAGCATCCACCCTGCCTCCCTGGCTCCCGAAACCACATGGGATGTGCCCGCTTCCTTATTAACAGGGGGCTTTGCAGCAAACCCCACACAGCAAATCGTGTGTGTATAAAAGAGAGAGAAAATGAGAATGAGGGACAATGAAAATATCCCCACAAAAGGTAAAGAACTGGCTGGTGGAGGAAAAGACTCGTCTGCATCATCCAAGGGATCACGTTCTCATCTCCTCTCCACCCATTAACGTGGCACTGAGCAGCTGGTTCCGAGCCAGCTGCTCAGTGAAGCATCTGAAGAAATTAACTCATGGAAGATGGGAGACGTGTCCCCAGCGTTGATAAAGACACAGCGAATGTTCTGGCATTGCTTTCCCTTCTCGCTTGGAAGAAGGTAATTATATTTTCAACCCAGACAAAGGTTTATCTGGATAGACCAGGGTGAGAGCTGGGGTGCTCCCTGTTTTTGGCAGAGCCCACAGGATGCCCCTCTGTTCCAGGCAGAAGTAGGGCCAGGAGCTGAGACCTCACAAGTCATACTAGGCAGTCCTTAGAGCTAAGTGGGGTCTTGTAGATTATACATTGGGGGAAAAACAAGTTTTTTCATTTCCAGCTGATGAAAGTCAGGGTTTTCACAGGTAGATAATCATCAGGGGACAAGAACGGTGATGATGACTTGGGATGGAAACCAGGCTTCCAGGGTCCTGCCCAACATCCCTCAAAACATGACGATTGCAGGCTTGGGTAGATTTACAGGGCAGGTCGCCTCTCTGCATGGTCTGGGGAACGTCTGACACGCGATGCTTCTGGACTGCGGCCAGATTCCAGCCTGTTGGTTCTGGTCCCAGGAGACCATGCAGCCCAGCGTCCTTCAGCCGCTGCCATCTCTCTCCGAATGATGATTGGAAAAAGGCAAGAAAGTCATCTCTATCAGAAGATGCGTCCCCTCTGTGGATGCTGGTGGCCTAGCCTTTAGGTAAACAAAGTGATAAATCAAAGGCAGGAAGGAACAAAAAAAGAAAATAGCAGGGCTGCTCTTGCTTCCTACAGCTCCCATCCCGTCATTTGTAAGTGATCAACAGCCTGCTCCCTCTGAGGTTCTGCTCAGGGAGCACATGAGAAGGAAGAGTCTTTCTGCCTGTGTGGGAGGCCAGCTACTCTGGAGCGCCATCAATTAACCAGAACAGGAAGGTGCTTCAGGAGAAGACCAGCTGAGGGGGGATGCGAATGGGTGCCCGAAGGCTGAAGGGGCACACACCCAGCCCGTTGAGCCACACTTCCTTTTGGACCCTTTCAGGAGTGCCGTTGAGATGCAGCGCCAAGGCCATCTGCCGCAATACAAGTTCAAGATAAATGTTTTAAAATTCAATTGTCGTCCAAGGGAAAAAATCATCTGTAAAAGGAACTTGTGTGCTCAGGGTGTAACAGAAACCACGGCGGGGAGAGAAAGGCCGTTACTGACGGCCTCAGAGGGCCTCCGCCGGAAGCTGACAGAATTACGAATTTTAACAGCTTTCTTCCCACGAAATCCTTTCGTGTGTGCAGCCAAGGACAGTATTTTTCTTCTGAGGACATTTACCTGGAGGGGGAAAAGTTATACTGATCACCACGAGCCTGAAAGGAGAGCAAAACTTCTCTCGTTCTGCGACACAGGGAGACGGTGGAAGCTTCCAGAAGGCGTTGAGCTCAGGCAGGGAGACGCCTCCTGCCACAGCCTTTGGAATGTCAGACCTCTTCTTACAGTGTCACATCTTTCAAGCACCTCCACTCTGATCTTTTCTTTTCTTTCATACATTGTATTTTTATTATATATTTATTAGTATTATTATATATTATGATTTTTATTTACATGGAGATTTCTTCTTTGATCAACTGTGTCATTTGGAAATGTATTTTTTCATTTTCAAATAATTAGAAATGTGTCATAACTTTCTTCTTGATGTTTAACCTAATTTCACCAAGACCACAGAATATGAACTGTAAAATTAAGTCAATGAGTCCATGTGAATTATGTTCTAATGTATTTCTCAGGTCACATGACTTTTCCAAGTATACCTTAAAAAATGCATACTCTGTATCTTTTTTGTTTTGTTGTTTTTATTTAAGAAAAACAAAATATTTAATGATTAAATTTAGTTTGTGAGTTATATTTAGCATTTTTATTAATTTATTTTAATTAGAAGCTAATTACAACATTGTATCCACTCTGATCTTAAGTGCTGGCCTGTACTTCCTTTTAGGAAATGGTTAATATCCTCTTGTAGTTCTCTCACCCACAGGATGTTAAACACAGTTCCTGGTCATTGCTCGGTGTTCCCAGTACAACAGGGAGGCTCCAAGTAACCAAGGGTGACCTACAGCCTTACAAGGCTGCTTTTCAAGGCCAAACAAGACACACACGAGAACGTGATTTTCTGTACGAGAGTCACCTTGGATGAAACGCAGCTAATCCTCGAAAGGCTGGCCTCTGTTCACACCATATTCTTGGAGTTCCTTTTGGAGAACTGCTTTCTGAACCATTGTAGAGAGTTAGTCACGTTCTCCTAGAGCAGCTGGGTATGGGAAGCGGGGTTGCCACCAATAGCTTAGCTGAAGCCACGCTTAGTGACTTCCCCACGGCAAGCTCGCCACAGGCACTAGCGCTGAATGACCATCTCTTTAATCGCAGATTCAAGATACTCAGGAGGATGGATCCTCAGGTAAAACGATGCAGCCACTAGGGAAGACACTTGGAGGCTTCTCAAATAAACTAACATCGCCATGAAGGGAACTCGCTCAGTCGTGTCCGACTCTTCACGACCCCATGGACTGCAGCCTACCAGGCTCCTCCGTTCATGCGACCTTCCAGACAAGAGTGCCGGAGTGGGGTGCCACAGCCTTCTCCACCATGCGATGCAGCAGTTCCATTCCTGGAGATATATCTGGACAAAACTGCAATGCAAGGAGATACACGCACCCCTATGTTC
This sequence comes from Madoqua kirkii, assembly GCA_006408675.1. NCBI lineage: Eukaryota > Metazoa > Chordata > Mammalia > Artiodactyla > Bovidae > Madoqua > Madoqua kirkii. The sequence continues at coordinate 23,936 of SJYC01023345.1, forward strand.
ACAGAGCGCCACTCACAACAGCTAAGGCATGAAAGCAACCTCAGCGTCCATGGACAGATGAGCAGACAAAGAGTATGTGGCATTTATGAATACGGGCACTGGAACATTACTCAGCCATAAAAACAATGGAATAATGCCATTCGAATGGATGGACCTAGAGATTATCCTATAGTGTGAAGTAAGTCAGAAAGAGAAAGACAAATACCGTATCACAGCACGCATATGTGGAATCTGAAATGTGACACAGATGGACTCACCTACAAAACAGAAAGAGACTCACAGACATAGAGAGCACTCTTGTGACTGCCGACAGGGAAGCCCGCAGGAGAGGGACGGAGAGGGAGTTTGGGGTTCGGAGATGCAAACTGTTACATGCAGAATGGGTAAAAAACACGTCCTACAGTTTAGTACAAGGAACCATAGTCAACGTCCTAGGATAAACCACAATGGAAAAGAACACAAGAAAATAATGTACGTATGACCGGATCACTTTGTTGCAGAGCAGAAACTGACACAACATTGTAAATCAATCATACTTGTATAAGATGCATTTTTTGGAAAAGAATACATTCCTAGAATATACAGGCGCTAAGGGCAATCATACAAGCTGAAGGATGCCTCCCTGAGCTAAGGAATGGCTTTTGAGCTGATTAACACTGGAGGACTGAGTGAGAGGCAGCAGGCGGGGCCCTGATGGGTCATGCTTTTGCAAAGTCTGCTGGGAGCACAGGTCACTGAGACCACTGGGAGAGAGCGGCTGCTGAGCCCGGAAGTCCTGCCATCTCCCCTGCAGACAGTGGCCCCGCGGCTACTCTGACTCCATGCTGTGTAAAGTGAAGACGGGTGATGTGATCACTTCCTTTTGTCTTGCTGTAGGGAGGGATGGCTTCCTGATGGCTCAGTGGTAAAGAATCTGCCTGTAATGCAAGAGATCCAGCTTTGATCCCTGGGTCAGGAAGATCCCTTGCAGGAGGGAATGGCAACCCACTCCAGTATTCCTGCCTGGAGAATCCCATGGACAGAGGAGCCAGGTGGCTACAGTCCATGGGGTCGCAGAGAGTTGGACAGGACGGATGACTGACTATGCACACAGGGAGGGAAGCACTGGAACAGGGGATGGGGAGGGTAACTGGCTTCAGGAGCAAGGCAAATAGAGAGACTGGGACGCTGTCTCCCGTACTGAGTGTCTTGACTTCAAGACTGACAGATGGTCCTAAACGGTTGCTCCAAGTTGGGGCCAGCAATGATTGTAAAATTTCGCTCCATTAACAGACAGTTAATTACTCACAGCTGACTAGTAGTTACCCAGTTTCTCCAACTTTTCAGACAGCTAACGCTCTAGAGTCTGAATCACTCATTAATGCATTATAAGGAAAGACCCAGGGATAGGGACTCTCCTGCTGCTGTTGCTGATGCTGCTGCTGCTGCTGCTTCTGCGTCGCTTCAGTCATGTCCGACCCTGTGCGACCCCATAGACGGCAGCCCATCAGGCTCCCCCGTCCCTGGGATTCTCCAGGCAAGAACACTGGACTGGGGTGCCATTTCCTTCTCCAATGTGTGAAAGTGAAAAGTGAAAGTGAAGTCACTCAGTCGTGTCCGACTCTTCGCGATCCCATGGACTGCAGCCCACCAGGCTCCTCCATCCATAGGATTTTCCAGGCCAGAGTACTGGAGTGGGTGCCACTGCCTTCTCCGACTCTCCTCCTGATATCCCCAAATAGCCACCCTCATCATGCCGTGCTCATTAAAAATGTGCAGTGGCTCCCACTGTGACAGAATGAAACAATCTCTTTGACTTAGAATTATGGAAGATGAACAGATAATTCACTTCAGAGTAAGTAATGGAAGTGACGAATACATTTATGGAAATTCATCCTAACTGACAATCAAATAAATTACAATTTAAATAGTAATTCCACACACACACAAAAATCGTTTTTTTAAGCTGGTCATGATTTAAAAATTAGTAACAGAGAGACTAGATGAGAATCCAGGGGGTGGGCAATCATTCCCACCTGCTGATGGTGAGAAAAACCCTGATTCCCTTCTCTAAAGCCATCTGCAAACGTCACCAAGAGCCTCTCAAGTCTTTCTGTTTTCTCCAAGGCTCTTCCCTTTATCCATTGTTCCTCCTTCACCAGCTCATCCATCTGAAGACTGAATGTACCATCTGCTTGCTGATGGCTCCTGAGAGGGATGCATGCGCTTGTTTGGGTTTGGTTTGTTCATTCATTCTTTGTTTGGTTTGTATGTTCCTCGTATGGATGAAATCATGTGGTATCTATCTTTATCTGTGTGACTTATTTTTACTTATCATGATACATTTTCTCCAAGGCTCTTCCCTTTATCCATCGTTCCTCCTTCACCAGCTCATCCATCTGAAGACTAAACGTACCACCTGCTTGCTGATGGCTCCTGAGAGGGATGCATGTGCTTGTTTGGGTTTGGTTTGTTCATTCATTCTTTGTTTGGTTTGTATGTTCCTCGTATGGATGAAATCATGTGGTATCTATCTTTATCTGTGTGACTTATTTTTACTTATCATGATACCCTCAAGGTCTGTTCATGCTCTTACAATTGGCAAGATTTCATTCCTTCTTTACAGCTGAGTAATATTCCATTCTGTGTGTGTGTGTGTGTGTGTGTGTGTGTGTGTGTGTGTGTGTGTGTGTGTGACATCTTCTTTACCCATTCATCCGTTGATGGGCACAGGGTTGCTCCCACATCTTGGCTACTGTCAATAATTCCAGCACCAATCTTGATGCCATCCACTTCGCCTCTTCGCATCTCACCCCCGCCCCATGTCTAGCTCGGTTCAGTTCAGTTGCTCCTTTGTGACCCCATGGACTGCAGCACGCCAGGCTTCCCTGTCCATCACCAACTCCCGGAGCTTACCCAAACTCATGTCCATGGAGTCGGTGATGCCATCCAACTGTCTCATCCTCTGTCGTCCCCTTCTCCTCATACCTTCAATCTTTCCCAGCATCAGGGTCTTTCCCATTGAGTCGGTTCTTTGCATCAGGTGGCCAAAGTGTTGGGGTTTCAGTTTCAGCATCAGCCCTTCAATGAGTATTCAGGACTGATTTCCTTTAGGACGGACTGCCTGACCCCAAATCCTACTTTCCATACCCGAGGACCAGTTATCTCATCTGAGCTGCCATCAGTCACTTCTTGGCTGAGTTACACAAAGAACCTCCAGGAAGACCTCCTGCGTCCACCTTCCCCCGATACGGCCTCCTCCCAGCACAGCAGACAGTGTGATCCTGCAACAACCCATCAGATCACATCACTTTTCTGCCCAAAGCCCTCCCGCCACCCGCCACCCTCATCTCACTCGAGGAAAAGGGGCCAGAGCCTAGAAAACCGGCCCTTCTTCCTCCGCCTCTCCCACGGGACACTCTCCAGTCTCTCTTCTGCCCCTGCCGACCTTCCTCCCAACAGGCGCCTTGCTGCTCTGGGCCCTGCTTGGGCTGCGCCCCGCATGGACTCACCCACTAGGCCGGCCTGTCTCTCAGCCAGGCCCCTAGAGCCAGGCTCTTTAACAGAAACAGGAAAGGCCTGGGAGCAGGAACATGGAAGAATATGGAATTAACGGACGTCTTCCCTGGGGGGGCGCCGTGACTTCTCTTTCTCTATTGCCCTAATTTTCTAACTCATCCACAGTAAAAATGTGTAAGAACACATTCATTTTTAAGACCATGTGATGGACGTCTCTTAGCGTACTCAGCAACATAACTGCCATGTTTCGTGGGGACCCAAGATTCTCAGGAGATGTTATAATGAACTAACTCAAGAAGGATTCAAGATCTCACTTGTGAAATGCAAAATCCCACACTACATATGTATATGTGTGACAGGGGAAAAAAGGGTGGCCACCGAAATACAAAGGGTGATATATATCAGCATGATGGAATTTCAGGTAAAATTCTACTTTGGAATCTCTTACAATGAGTTACAGGTATGTACACATTATTTTGCAATAACAGTTTTCAGTAAAACACATGAATTTCTCCTATAAAATAAAAATGTACACCCAGAAACATTTTTGGAATAAAATATTCTTAGTTTTCTAACTTTTATACTAAAGTACAGTTGGTTGACAATATTGTGGTCGTCTCAGGTAGACAGCAAAGCGATTCCCTTATACATATACATATATCTACCCTGGTTCAGATTCTTTTCCCATTTAGGTAATTACAGAATACTGAGTAGAGTGCACTGTGTTACACAGTAGGTCCTTGTTGTTTACTACTTTAAATAGAGTAGCATGTATATCTCAGTCCCAAATCCCAATTTATCCTGCCCCTTCCCCTTTGGTAACCATACATTTCAAAAACCTTTTTTTTTTCAAATCTGCATTTTTCCAGTGGACCTGAGAAGAGCTATCTATTTAAACGGTGGAATGTGATATAAAGAGAAATAGCAAATTCTAAATCACAAATCACTTCTCCAGTCCCTGTCCAACAGCCAGGCCATATAATCAAGACATACTCTCAGGTTCTTCACATGAAAGGTAAGGAAAAGACAGAGGAGGAAAAATAGGTAGCTACTTCTGACACTTCCTTTACTCCTTGATCAAGTAACAATGACCTATTGACTTCCATTAAACCTCCCCACGTCAGACATCTGAACCACCTAGATAAAACACACTCATCCTCCAAAACCAAATGCGATGGAGAAAAATCCAGCCCTTCCGCGACAAAGGCAGGAAGGACCGGCATTCTCCTCCCCCTGTTGAATTCACAGGCTCCTTTCCCCTTTTACTTTTCTATTCTTATTTATTTTTGGCCGCGTTGGGTCTTATCTGCCACATGCAGCTCAGCAGTGGGGGCATGCAGGCTGAGTTGCTCCTGGCATATTGGATCTTAGCGCCTCAACCAGATATCAAACCTGCATCTCCTGCACTGAAACCGTGGAGGCCTTCCCGCTAGACTGCCGGCGGAAGCCCCCCACCGCCTTTCTCCTTTTAATACTGACCAGCCTTCTCACACAGCGATCATGTATCACATGTGCTTTACTCTCTGTCCTCTCTATTAGGATATAAATGTGATTTCAAGCAATTTGCAGTAGAATCTCACAAACGGATTCATGCTCCGATGTGAGTTACTTGTACAGTTGAGCACAACAGGCTCACAGATAGAAACACAGGCCTGATTGCCAACAGGCAGCAGAGGACATCAGGACCTAGGAGCCGTGAATCAGAACTGTGAGGCCAGAAATGCTCCACACACGGCTGGTGCTCCCTAGGGGCTTGATAACTTTCTGGTTGAATGAGTGGATTGCTGAGTACAACTGGAGAGGTGACAAGGAGGCAGATTTGGTCATGAACGGCTATTATGGATGTTGGGAGTTTCCCCCTGAGAAATCTCAGAGACATCAGGAACCTGCTATGGTCAGAATGGACTGACGAAGAAATCCATCACCGATGGACATCCCGCAGGGACACCTACGATACAACAGGAAATATACCAGACACTTACAAACTCACCAGGTAGCAAACGGGAATATTCAGTGAAGGAAAGTTATGACCAACCTAGACAGCATATTAAAAAGCAGAGACATTACTTTGTCAACAAAGCTCCGTCTAGTCAAGGCTATGGTTTTTCCAGTAGTCATGTATGGATGAGAGTTGGACTATAAAGAAAGCTGAGCACCGAAGAATTGATGCTTTTGAATTGTGGTGCTGGAGAAACTCTTGAGAGTCCCTTGGACTACAAGGAGATCCAACCAGTCCATCCTAAAGGAAATCAGTCCTGAATATTCATTGAAAGGACTTATGTTGAAGCTGAAGCTCCAATACTTTGGCCACCTGATGTGAATAGCTGACTCATTTGAAAAGGCCCTGATGCTGGGAGGGATTGTGGGCAGGAGGAGAAGGGGATAACAGAGGATGAGATGGTTGGATGGCATCACCGACTCGATGGACACAAGTTTGGGTGAACTCCTGCAGTTGGTGAGGGACAGGGAGGCCCTGGCGTGCTGCAGTTCATGGGGTCGCAAAGAGTCGGACACGACTGAGTGCCTGTACTGAACTGAACTGAAAGAGGAGATGTTTTAGAGTTTGTCGGGGAAGAGGCTCAGAAAGATGAAGGAATCTGCCTTAGGTCACACTAAGGTCCACCAAGCTGGACTACGCTCTTAATCAGAACCTAGAGCTTCATTCAGCAAGGGCTTGACCAGCCCTCTCAGGGAATCAGAGCCCGCCCTAAGCTCCAACCATGGCTCTTTGCCAATCCTCAGCACCGCCCCAGAGGGTCTATCATCCCCCCGGGCCAGTCACTGGGCTCTGTCATCACCCTGGACCCCAGAGCCCTGGAAGCACACTCTCGATGATCAGATCAGGAGGAGCTAAGCAGGTGACAAGGACAGTGACATCCTCAAGTCCAGAAGCTTTCTTGACCGCCCCACCACACACTTGGGGCACTCCCACCAAACCCTGGTGCCCAGGACCCTGACTTCTCGAAGGATCCCCGGGTGGCCCCCTAGCCTACAGACAGCACTGGGTGCCACTGCTGGGCTGACTGCACGCAGCCTGGCTTGGGGGTGCCCACCTGCCCGGGAATATCTGCCTCTGAGCTCCAGGCTCTTTGCACCCATCCTTCGATGACTCAGACCCACAACCAGCAGAGGGTCCATCGCCTGTCAGCCTCAGTGGTCCAGCAGTCACGGGCCCACTTCTCAAGGCACGGATCCAGAATCTGGGCCACACGTCCAATGCTGTGATTGCTAAACAGGAAGGAAAGCCCTGGAAAGGGCCCAGAGAGCTGAGAGCCGAAGAAAGATCTCCAACAGAGGGAAGCTGGTTATAGGGAGAGAGAGATGGCTTACTAACAACTTCAATCTGAATCAAGGAATATGTGTACATACTGCACATATATACAAGTATTGTATACACACATATATGTGTGCCTGCCTGCTAGGTAACTTCAGACGTGTCCAACTCTTCACGACCTTGTGGACTGTGGCCTCCCAGGCTCCTCTGTCCATGGGGATTCTCCAGGCAAGAATACTGGAGTGGGTTGCCATGCCTTCCTCCAGGGGGTCTTCCCGACCCAGGGATTGAACCCGTGTCTCTTAAGTCTCCTCCATTGGCAGGTGGGCTCTTTACCATTGGTGCCACCTGGAAAGCCCCATACACCTGTATGTTTTCCAAACATATAAGTCATATACATGTATATTATAAACATGGACTATTCGTTTAAACCTCCTCAAAAATCTGAGTGGTGATACTAGTAACGGTTTATGTTACAGATGAGAAAACTGAGGCTCAGAGAAATGAATGACTAGCCTGGGTTATCCAGCTGGTAAATAACTGTATACATCCTTACGCACAGATTCAAAAAGTTTGCTGATCTAGAAACCACGGCATGACCAACCTAGTATTTATGTTTGAAACTCCGGTACTTTGGCCACCTGTTGCAAAGAGCCAACTCATTGAAAAAGACCCCGATGCCAGGAAAGATTGAAGGCAGGAGGAGAAGGAGGTGACAGAGGATGACATGGTTGGATTGGCATCACTGACTCGATGGACATGAGTTTGAACAGGCTCTGGGAGTTGGTGATGGACAGGGAAGCCTGGTGTGCTGTGGTCCAGAGTCGGGGTGGCAGAGTCAGACACAGCTCAGGGACTGAAAAACGACGACGACCCTCTTGGATCCCATCGCTCCCTCTGTGAGGATCTTAAGGAGAGTCCTAATGATCCTCTGAGAGCTGTGAGAAGGACCCACCCATGCTCAACCCCAGTTCCCTCCCCACAGAGACTACGCAGACCTGTTCTGTCCATGAAAACGTCTTCTCTAGGCTTCTGAACTTCTGAAGAGAGCATCACCCCTTAGCTTAGTGCGGTCATCTCACATGGTTTATATTTAAAATGAGACACACATAATCCAAGTGGCATTTGCCGCTTTAAAGCTTCAGGACGCTGTGCTCGCCTGGCCCGTTTTCTTAGAAGACAAGTCTTTCTAAGTGATTTTCACCATAAAGTGATGCTGGGTGTCTGAGTATTGGTCCCCTAGTCCTCTGAGTCCGGTCCTCTTGAATGCCTTCATGCTCCCTTGCCACTTGGGAAGACCTTACTTCTCTGCCTGGTTGGCAGCATCTGACGCCATCCTTCCTTCCTTCCACGTTTGCAGGGGAGTCAACAAGCATTTGTAGCACCGGCTTCTATAAATCAGTGGCTTTGGCCTCTTTGAAGGCAGCCTGCTAGTCCCAAACCCTTTGGAACTGATGTAAGAGACTGGGGATTTCTATGCCTCACTTGTGACCTGCTAACTATAAACTTTCTGTTTCTGATTGGATCCATCCAAAGCCAGGACACCTAGAACCAGGAGCGTCTCATCTTGCAAAGTGCTGCCCCCCGCCACCAACACACACACACACACACACACACACACACACACACACACACACAAAGCCCTGCAGAATCTTCTCTGCAAGGTGATATTTCTGCTCTGACAAATGTTGTTTTATCACATTTCATCAAAACTGAGAGATCACTGGCTGAATAGGAAATCTCATTTTTTGGACTACTTATAAAGAAAAAGTATTCCAATTAAAATATGACATACCATTATTTCTGAGAGACATCGTGATATTAAAGGTATAAAGACATGTCAATCATGTGCATCTGAGACCTGAAGAAAGAGTGTGACATCAGTGACTGGCAATGGCTGGGAGAGATGCTTTTATTTTCAAAAAACAAAAGCAATGCAACCAGGGTCCACAGTTTGTGTGTCTGTAGTGGGGGTGGGCTACCCAGGTAGCTCAGTGGTAAAGAATCTGCCTGCCAATGCCGGAGACATGGGTTTGATTCCTGGGTTGGGAAGATCCCCTGGAGGAAGAAATGGCAACCCACTCCAGTCTTCTTGCCTGGATGATCCCATGGACAGAGGAGCCTGGTGGGCTACAGTCTGTGGGGTCACAGAGTCGGGCACGACTGAGAACCGCACACATGCACGTAGATGGGGGGGGGGCGTTTCCACCTCAGTCATTGATGACTCCTACCCCTGGGCTCCCAGTGAAGACCGGGATCTCAACTGACCCAGAGTCACGGTTCGCAGGGCTGCAGTGTCAGAAGGCAGAGCTTTCTGCTTCCCAGTGTAGACAGAGCTGACGGCAGTTTCCGTCACAGCTCTGCTTTTTCATGTTTGTTCGCCGGGGACACAGCTGGGTGTGTAAACATGGCCACAGCCTGCTCCTCGCTGCTGGTTGTCCCTCTCGCCTGGCAGGCACACCGGGCTGCTGGAAAGTTCGAATGGAACAGAAGGACATGGGAGTCTGTCCCTAGCCAGGTGCCCTGCCCGCTTCCAGCACTCCACTGCAGACACTCTTCTGAAGCTGCTCAGCTATTAATAAAGTATCTGAATTTCCACTCTGCCATTATTTGTCATGTGCTCTGCTCACCTACGATGAAAGCAAGGGGTCTCCTGAAGCCTGAACAATGTGTGACCTCTCTGTAACAACTTCCAGAAAGAGCCAGGACCACAGGCTGCTTGCCCGGGGTGGACGCCTCCAGGTTTCCTTCTGTTTAACAGTATCGGGCTTGCCCTGGATTTATTTTTCTGTCCTCATTTCTTTTGCTCAAATAATTTGGTGTGCAGGCTAAGTAATGTGCGCATGTTAATTCCATGGAGTTGGATGGGTGTTTTAAGCTGCACTTAATCCTTTTTTGGAACAAGGGAATACGACTGGAGAAGACTCTTGAGAGTCGCTTGGACTGCAAGGAGATCCAGCCAGTCCATCCTGAAGGAGATCAGCCCTGAGTGTTCATTGGAAGGACTGATGCTGAGGCTAAAGTTCCAACACTTTGGCCACCTGATGGGAAGAGCTGACTCACTGGAAAAGACCCTGATGCTGGGAAAGATTGAAGGCAATAGGAGAAGGGGGTGAGGATGAGATGGTTGGATGGCATCACTGAATCAGTGGACATGAGTTTAAGCAAACTCCTGGAGATAGTAAAAGGACAGGGAAGCCTGGCATGCTGCTGTCCTTACGGTTACAAAGATTCAGACATGACTTAGCGACTGACAACAGCAACACGCTTTTATATAAACATAAATCTAGGATGTGAGAATGTCAGCACTTGAGGCTTCTGCAATCAGGCAGGATCAGTTAGGTTGTTGCTGCAGGAACAATTCCCTCCCAGAGTCTCTGCAAGAACAGGGCTTGCGTCTGGCTTTTGCTAAACGTCCATCAACACTGCGGTCAGCAGTGGTTCTACCCAGGGTCATCTCCACCCTGGGGCCCAGGCTGACAGCACCGCCCCCACTGGGACAGGTGCTGACGGCTGATCTCCATGCAGGAGGGCAGAGATGCAGAGAAGTAGACGCCTCTGTGTAGAAGTGAAGCCATCCCTCTTTCCTGCGTTTTGGGGATTAATACCAGCTGTGTAGCCGAGTCTATGGAGCCAGGAACTGAATGATTGTGAGCAGTCACAGATCATGTTGCTGTGCCCCTGAAACACTGGAGACCAACTCTATCGCAATAGTGAAGAGAAGAGCAGCTTGGTGAACAACAGAAAATAATCAATCAGCCTACCAGAGCCCCTCGGGATCCTGTGGGCAAACACCACTCTTTAAGCCCCTAAAACTCAGGTTTTGAGACTGAGAGGGGACTCCCTTGGTACATTTCACTTAGCAGTGGACTTGGTGACACTTGGTATTAATATCGAAAACAGCTAAGATCGAATGACCACCTACACAGGGACTGAAGTGAGGACCCATCCTGGTGACCTGGGACCTGGGAGCATCCTCCTCAGAGAACAGAGGGCCTCCCCTCCCTTCCCCTCTTCTCCCCTCCTCCCCCAGTCTCCTTCCATATGGACAGGGAGTTTGGGGGTGGTAAGTGCCATCTACTACATTTAAAATGGATAAACAACAGGCCCTGATGTATAGCACAAGGAACTATATCCCATCTCCTGAGATGAACTGTAATAGAAAACAGTATGAAAAAGAATGCGTACATGGATAACTGAGTCAGTTTGCTGTAGAGAGAAATTAACACAGCACTGTAAGCCAACTTACTTAAATTTTTTTAAAAAATCACCTCTTTTTTGCCTTGGTAGAAATGGCCATATGATTAACTATTATGATCAGGCATATTATGTCATTTTAAGGCAGCGCAAGCTATTCAGCTGAAAGGAGTCTTTAATGATAAACTGCTCTCACAATTTTATAGTAAGGAATAATGAAGAAATCTTCAAACGAGCTATTTAAAATGATATTTCACTCTTTTAAGTGTCAGTCTCCACAACAAAGAACCCTAAGATCCTATTGTATGAGACAAATCAGACATGATAATTTACAATTGTTATTTCCGGAAAATGGTACCTGCCACACTCCAGTGGGGGATAAACACAACGTGCTATTTAACGCAACAGGTCTGTTTACGAGACCCAAGGGCACCAGAGGAAGTGTGTTCTCACTGGTTTAAAACTACAACTAATATATCAGACGCACAGCCTGCAGCCTTTCATAACTTCCAAGCTGACAGAAGAAACATCATGAATGATCAAATAAGATGTTAGTATGAAAATATACAATTTTTCGAACTGTGCAGCTAAAGGTGTTAAAATTGAGGTGTCAAAATCTTGGGAAAATCTTTGAAATTTTTATTTTC
>SJYC01023348.1:0-17925 GCA_006408675.1 Madoqua kirkii
TACTGAGCTCCTGAACTGAACTGATTATATTTTTTAACCCTAGGCTTTTCATTTGGATGTTGAGGCAAGGAACAAATTCTCTTCTAGAGTCTTCTGAGCAACCACTGTCCTTTCACATCTCTTGATTTTGAACCCTCAGCCTCTGAAACTTCCAAAGGATAACTATTGTTTTAAATGACCACATTTGTAAAAACTGATTACGGCAGCCTTTAGAAACTAGGCCCTCTCCAAATTCCTTATACGGATTCTATGAGCACAATAAAATGATTGTTGTTTTATGCTAGTAAGTTTAAGATGATTTGTTATGCAATGATAGATACTGAAGCTGAAACTCAAATACTTTGGCTACCTGATGCAAAGAGCCAACTCTCTGAAAAAGACTCTAATGCTAGGAAAGACTGAAGGCAAGAGGAGAAGTGGATGACAGACAATGAGATGGTTAGATGGCATCACTGACCCAATGGACATAAGTTGGAGCAAACTCCAGGAGATAGTGAAGGACAGAGAAGCCTGACATCCTGCCATCCATGAGGTCGCAGACAGACACATATAACTTAGCCACTGAACAACAACAACATTAGATAAATAGATCTGTTCATGTGTATAAATTTGGAAATCCTGACATGTTCAAAAGAACACCATTGACTATGTACTGTTACTGTCCTGAGTTGTTCATCATCAAAATTTTCATAAGCTGTTGTTCTCCCTTTCTCACTTTAAATCAGTGTGAATTGTGTTTTATTATTACTAGATTATTGGGTGAGATTGTTTGGTATCCCTAGAATGTGCAGTAGAATCTTTTGCAGATTTTATCCCATGATTTTCCAAATAGACTATAAGACATATACATATGTTCACTTCAGTTGCTCAGTCGTGTCTGACTCTTTGTGACCCCATAAACTGCAGCACACCAGGCCTCCTTGTCCATCACCAACCCCCAGAGTTCACCCAAACTCAAGTCCATCGAGTTGGTGATGCCATCCAGCCATCTCATCCTCTGTCATTCCCTTCTCCTCCTGCCCCCAATCCCTCCCAGCACCAGAGTCTCTTCCAATGAGTCAATTCTTTGCATGAGGTGGCCAAAGTACTGGAGTTTCAGCTTTAGCATCATTCCTTCCAAAGAACACCCAGGACTGATCTTCCTTCAGAATGGACTGGTTGGATCTCCTTGCAGTTCAAGGGACTCTCAAGAGTCTTCTCTAACACCACAGTTCAAAGCATTATAGCTTATTTGTGAATTCACAATTTTTTATTGTTAAAGATGGTATGTAATTGTGTGTGTGTAAATATATATACATAAATATTAATACATATATATATACATATAATTTTGATAGAATTTCCACAGTGGCAATTTATTTGTGGTGTGCTGCTGGCAAATTTTGTCATTTAAGTAAACAGCAACATAATATTAAAACAACTTACTGAGTAACTGCTAATTTTATTAGACAATATTGCAATATGAAAATAAGGTTATTCAGTCATGTTCTTCTCTTACAAGCTAGATAAAAACTATTTTCCACTGAATGGAAGATAATTATGGGATAATTTTTTTCCAACTCAGTACCCTTAAGAAAAGTTATGACCAACCTAGATAGCATATTCTAAAGCAGAGACATTACTTTGCCGACTAAGGTCTGTCTAGTCAAGGCTATGGTTTTTCCAGTGGTCATGTATGGATGTGAGAGCTGGACTGTGAAGAAGGCTGAGCGCCGAAGAATTGATGCTTTTGAACTGTGGTGTTGGAGAAGTCTCTTGAGAGTCCCTTGGACTGCAAGGAGATCCAACCAGTCCATTCTGAAGGAGATCAACCCTGGGAGATCAATTCCTTCTTTGGAAGGAATGATGCTAAAGCTGAAACTCCAGTACTTTGGCCACCTCATGCGAAGAGTCATTGGAAAAGCCTCTGATGCTGGGAGGGATTGGGGGCATGAGGAGAAGGGGACGACAGAGGATGAGATGGCTGGATGGCATCACTGACTTGATGGATGCGAGTCTGAGTGAACTCTGAGAGATGGTGATGGACAGGGAGGCCTGGCGTGCTGCAATTCATGGGGTCACAAAGAGTCAGATACAACTGAGTGACTGAACTGAACTCTTAAGTTAAAGAAAAAAAAGTTTTACCAGTTTTGTACTAGCTGCCTCAATATCCACTTGTAAACTATAAACTGATCAGAATTTCATTTACAAGTGGTATTATAGAGCAAACAATTCTTTCTTGCATAAGCAATCTTTGTGAGATGCCTGGCTTACATTAAGATCTATAAAAACTGTCAGTTTCCTCAACTGTCAACCTAATTGCCCTTTGAAAAGGAATAGTACATTAATTTGGCAAGAGGTGAAGTTACTAAAGATATTAGCTAACTGCATTTTCTTTTCTAAGTACACTCAAACTATTTGCTGAATAATTCATTCTAAACTATTAATGTAACTCAAGACCAAGCTCTTTAGTTCTCAACTTCTGAAATCTAATTTACTCTCAACTGGAAAATTTTGGGGGGGAGCCTAGCTCCATGTTTATGGTAACCTTTTTAGATATTTCCAATAATAAATACAATGACCATTTAATCAAGAATCAAAAAATAACAAACATCATCCTGGATTTTTTTCTTATTGATCAAAGTGAAAGTGAAAGTCGCTCACTCGTGTCTGACTCTTTGTGACCCCATGGACTATATGGTCCGTGGAATTCTCCAGGCCAGAATACTGGAGTGGGTAGCCTTTCCCTTCTCCAGGAGATCTTCCCAACTTAGGGATCAAACCCAGGTCTTCCATATTGCAGGTGGATTCTTTACCCTCTGAGCCACAAGGGGAGCCCACAGTCTAATTCTTGGTTAAACTGACTGTAAGTTTTGCTTTCCTCTAGGAAACTGGAGAAAATAGCCCAGCAAATGTATCTGTTTTCTGTTCACTATGTTCTCATTCTTATGTGTTAGAAAGAATTCAGTAAATTTCTTTTTAATTTTAAAAGTAAAATTTAAAAAGCAAATTCCTAAATTCTTCTGGCTGTCTTTAAGCTTTCATTCTAAATGAAAGAAGTACACACATACACACTCATGAAAAAGAGTTTTAGAAAAACCAACTTTTTTTTTTAATGTATTCAATCTTAAACTGTTAATACCTGTTTTCTTTCCAATACACTGACACTTTTGCTTTCCTTTGCTGTTTATGGAGAGAAGTATAATTAAGGTGACTCTAGCTGCTATAACACAAAAAACGTCTCAAACCAAAGTCCAAAATAGTTGTTCTTATTAAGCAGATGGCCAAGTTCCAAGTGGAAAATCAGCACCTATTCTATTTCTGTGTTTTGGTTCCACCATATTCAACATATATTTTCCAAGGTTACCATGAACATCTGTGTTGAGCCAACATGCTGGCAGAGAGCATGGAAGGACTCCCCTGAAGAATTATATTCACTGTGGCTCAAACTGGTACACATCACATTTGCTAACATTCCACTCACCCACTACTCACGTGACCACAAATAATCATAAGGGAGGCAAGGTAATGTAGTCCAGATTTATGCCAAAGAACAGTGAAACTGACTTGAAAAACAGTCTGTCCTTTTCTGATATTAAAAGACAAAGACCAAAGGGTTAAAAAAATAATAGATAAAATAGATGCAAGCCATCTTATACAATTGCCCTTTTAATGAAATGTTCAGATTTGCTACTGATATCTATCTGAAATGATGTAAAATGTTAGATGATTCTCAAGCTACACATTTGTTATTAGGTCAAATTTTACATTAATCAAGGTAATTATTTTCTAAGAAAACTCCAATTTCATATCCTCAGCATATGTCAATATTCATAATTATAATAATATATCTATATAAAAATCATACTAAAATATAAAATATTCATAGAATATTTATAGAAATTTTGTAGAAAATATTTATAGAAAAACATTAAATGTAGTCTCTGGGGAAACCACGCTTGTCTCTCAATCACTGATACACCTCAACTGCCTAGAAATGTATCTAGCACAGAGTTGAAACAATAAAACAATGTTTGGATGGTTTAAATGAATGCATTTTGTAAGTCCTTTCTCATATACAAACATACATAGAGCTCTAGCTCCTTGAGTTGGTTTATAGTATTGTATGAATATGATAATTAGGCAGACAGTTGGAATTTTTTCAATTGACTTTTTAATCTGCCTGAAAAAATGTATTTTTATACAGCGTTATAACTTTGCACCCATTTTCTTTTTTTAAACAGAAGAAAATGGTTTAGCTGTTAAAAAACCTTGATATTCATTCTTTCATGTCAATACATGACTATCCATAAATTTATAAAATGGCATTGAACACCTATTTTACCTAACCAAACCAGTAAGAGTGGTATTTTTTCAAATGTTTGTGTTCATCTTTTTTTTCTACAACAATTTCAGTTAAGTTCCATATAATTTACTCTGCAACACAGGCTTACAAAAAACCATAGAACAAAAATTTCCCCTATTATAATCATAATAAAAACTATACACCAGTTATTACCAAAGTTTAGGAACTTTTTTTAAAGAAAGCACAGAATGAAACCAAAGACATTTACATTAAGTTAATTAAGCATATTCACTCATGTTTGTCAAAAAGTTAAACATAGAATTACCATATTATCTAGCAATGCCTAGTTATATGCCCCCCCAAATCAACAGGTACTAAACAAAGACATTCACATATTTATTAACAGCACTATTCACAACAGCCCCAAAAAAGTAAAAGCAGCTCAAATGTTCATCAACTGATGAATGAATTAACTAACTGTAGTAACCACACACAATGAAATATTTAGCCTTGCAAAGAAACACTGATATACGTTATCCTGAGGATGAACCCTGAAAACATTATGATAAGTGAAAGAAACCAGACATATATTAAGTATTGTATGATCGCATGGATATGACATCTCTAAAATAAATAAAACCATATAGATAGAAGGCATGTTGGTGGCTGCCAGGGACTGGCAAGAGAGATAGGACTGGAGATAATGTGCTCAGTGCACATACGGTTTTATTTTGGAGGGACGGAAACTTCAGAATTTTAGAAGTAGATGGGAGTGGGTTTTGTATAACATTGTGAATGTACTAAATGGCATTAAAAATGCTCACCTTAAATGATAGATTTTATGTGAATTTTACCTCAACAAATTAAAAAGTTATTTTTGTTTAAAAATAATATAAATATAGCTATCTGTAAATCTATATGTTAATATATACATAGGGGAAAAATCCAGAGAAATACATGTAAAATTTTTTAAATGGTTTCACTAGATTTGGAATTATGGGGTTTTTTTCTCTTTTTGAATTATTATTTCTATAATTTTATAAAGGGGAAATACTGTCACCTCAGAAATCTTATATATAACAATGACACATGCATTGTACTGGGAGATATAGCTGGTAGACCAACTGTTAATATTTCTTAAATGTGCATTTTATTTGAGGCTGTTGAAAGTAATATATGTGGTCTTGAAGTGAAGTGGCTCAGTTGTGTCCAACTCTTTGAGACCCCATGGACTGTAACCCACCAGGCTCCTCCCTCCATGGGATTCTCCAGGCAAGAGTACTGGAGTGGGTTACCATTTTCTGACACATGCATTGTACTGGGAGATATAGTTGGTAGACCAACTGTTAATATTCCTTAAATGTGTATTTTATCTGAGGCTGTTGAAAGTAATATAGGTGGTCTTAGAGTGAGTCTATACCAAGAGTGAACTAGGAAGGAGAGCTGCAAATAAGTACAAAAGTTATCTCTAAAACACTTCTATATCAGATAGAATTTGTATACAATTTCCTTCTAATTATACCAAAAAAAGTATACATACAGTAACTTTGATAAGAAAATGTATATGTAGTTGGTCATCAGCCGTGGGATTTCTTTGGAAAGAATGATGATAAAGCTGAAACTCCAGTACTTTGGCCACCTCATGCAAAGAGTTGACTCATTGGAAAAAGACTCTGATGCTGGGAGGGATTGGGGGCAGGAGGAGAAGGAGACAACAGAAGATGAGATGGCTGGATGGCATCACTGACTTGATGGACGTGAGTCTGAGTGAATTCCGGGAGTTGGTGATGGACAGGGAGGCCTGGCGTGCTGCAATTCATGGGGTCGCAAAGAGTCAGACATGACTGAGCGACTGAACTGAACTGGTGTGTAACCTTGAAAATAATAATGGTATACTCTTGAGTTTTAGAGCCAAAGACC
The DNA here is from genome assembly GCA_006408675.1 of Madoqua kirkii. NCBI lineage: Eukaryota > Metazoa > Chordata > Mammalia > Artiodactyla > Bovidae > Madoqua > Madoqua kirkii. Next base: position 6,206 of record SJYC01023348.1, read on the forward strand.
CAGATTTAGAAACAAGACTATATCAACTCTTTCCTTGGGGAAGGTTCTCCTCTGCCCCATAAAGAAACAGATATTTTATAATTTCAGTATAACTTTATAGTTAATTCAAGAATAGCATTTTAGATTCAGATGCTGGTCTGCTGAGTAGAATTATTACAGTAGGTACATGGTTTCCCAATAATGTCCTGATTACATCTATGAAGACTGAAGATGATGAGATACTACTTCCATGATTATGTTATATTCTACAGCACAGTGGATCTTAAGTATGGAGATTATCTGCAGGGTTTTATCTAATCTTATGCTGCTACTGCTAAGTCACTTCAGTCGTGTTCAACTCTGTGTGACCCCATCGACAGCAGCCCACCAGGCTCCCCCATCCCTGGGATTCTCCAGGCGAGAACACTGGAGTGGGTTGCCATTTCCTTCTCCAATGCATGAAAGTGAAAAAATGAAAGTGAAGTCACTCAGTCGTGTCAGACTCTTAGCAACCCCATGGACTGCAGACCACCAGGTTCCTCCATCCATGGGATTTTCCAGGCAAGAGTACTGGAGTAGGGTGCCATTGCCTTCTCCGATCTAATCTTATGAGGCCTTTTATTTTTATTTATTTTTTTTTAATTTTTATTTTTTGTTTAATGCTTATTCCATTTCACAGCACTGCATTGGTTCTGCCATACATTGACATGAATCAGCCACAGGTGTGGACGATCTCCCCATGTTAAAGCCCCCTCCCACCTCCCTTCCCTGCCCATCCCCCCGGTTCATCCCATACACCGGCCCCAAGCATCCTATATCCTGTATTGAACATAGACTGGTGCTTCATCTCCCATATGATTGTATACATGTTTCGTTGTCCTTCACCCAGATCTTCCCACCCTCTCCCTCTCCCTCTGAAGCCAACAGTCCGTTCTATACCTCTGTGTCTCTTATATTGTCTCACTTTCGGGGTCATCATTAACCCCCGGTTCATCCCATACACCGGCCCCAAGCATCCTATATCCTGTATTGAACATAGACTGGTGCTTCATCTCCCATATGATTGTATACATGTTTCGTTGTCCTTCACCCAGATCTTCCCACCCTCTCCCTCTCCCTCTGAAGCCAACAGTCCGTTCTATACCTCTGTGTCTCTTATATTGTCTCACTTTCGGGGTCATTAAAGCAAAGATTTTCTCCAGGGAGCAACAGAAGCAGATGTCACAGTTCAAAGCACAAGAAGGATGTGCCATACCATTATTAACTTTAAAGATGAAGAGGGCCCCAAACAAGGAATGAATAATGAGTCAAGAGCCTGAGAAACAACCTCAGTTCAACCACTTACAAAGGAAATGGGAACCTAATTACAAAACACAAGGAACTAAATTCTTCCACTAACAGTAATGACCTTGAAGAGAACTAAAAACTCTAGACAATAACATAACTGGATAACTTAATTTCAGACTTGTGAGGTCCTGAGTCAAGAATATAGCCATACTATCCAAGACTTCTAATTCATAAAACTGAGATAATAAACAATCTGTTTCAAGCTGATTGTTTAACACAATCAATTAAATTTGTGTTAATTTATTGTGCAGCAATAGAAAGTCAGTATAATTACTAACTACCTATATGATCCCCACACACACACTGAAAAAAATTGTCAAGTGCCACACAAAATGTACACACCACTACCTTGTACCTACTTGCCCTCTCTACCAATTATATCATTAAATAGTTCTCAAGGCAAGAGCATCTAGATATAGAATCCCTGTCTGATAGGATAATAGCAAGATTAGACCAAAGGTCATGGAAACTATCCTCAGATGATATTAGGAAAATCCAGAAATTAATGGATGAGACTTAAGAAGAAATCCTTGGGTTAGTGCTCTCTGACCCAGTGTCAGTGAGTGAATTAGATCTATCTAAAAGTTACTCAAGTAACTTTGCCATAGAATATGATAAGAAAGCATGGGATATAAGAATATAGACTTTGATAATGCGTATACGCCAAGCACAAACCAAGTGGATTTGGAGGAATAAAACTGGGCCTCCAATCCCTGGAGAATTCCCCTTAACCTGAAGATTGGGGAGCTCTCACCACGGTATTGGAGAAGGCAATGGTACCCCACTCCAGTACTCTTGCTTGGAAAATCTCATGGATAGAGGAGCCTGGTAGACTGCAGTCCATGGGGTCTCCAAGAGTCGGACACTTATCACACTACAAGATCTTACTGGTCAGTCGGGCAGGCTCTCATATGATTCTATCATATTGCCTGTGTTATAAATGTTTTTAACGTCCAAGTAGTACAAATAGCATGGACCACATGGACCACAAGTAGTTCAAATAATGTGATGAAATCTTATAAACACATTTTCCAGTATTGTTGACTATTAACTCATATTTATATGTATACATGTTTATATATATATATATACACATGGCCTTATTTTATATATACTTCACCCACTTCATTATCTCCCATTATTTTCTTTAATACACACACACACACACACACACACACACACACACACACACATTGGGAGGCTTGTTTTGAACCAAATCTTAGACATTGTAGTTTTACTACAATTTTTTCAATATAGATTTATTAGATGTCATTAAATTTTTCAGTATATACCTCTAAAAGATAAGGGCATTTTAAAAACGTGACCATGATATCACTATCATGCCTAAAAGAATGTAATTTCTTAAAATGAAATATTCATCCGATGCTCATATTTCTCAGTCTTTTTCAAGTTGTTTGTTTGAATCTGGATTCAGCAAGATACAAACTACACATATATAACTTCTAAGCATCTCAGGTAAGAACACCATGAGGTCTATATTATCCCCTAAAGGAAGATAGTCATATTACAGCATATCTCCAATAATCTATTCATCCTACTTTGAAACAGATATATACAGATAATTTGCACTACAAAATGAGTGGAAGTTACTTGCAACTTCCGTTCAGTGCTTTCATGAAAAAAGTTAACTTGCACACCTAAAATAATTGTGGTAGTATCATTCTTCATTGTGTTAATATAAAATACAGTACTCTTTTTTAGCTAGGTAGCTCTATTTCAGTAAAATGCAGAATTCCATTTTGATCTAAGCTTTCTGAAAGAGTTCAAGGAACTATGATTATCAAATTGTTGTTTGTTTTTTTTATTTCTGAAGCTAGTGACTTTCAAAGATTTTCTAGAGTTAGACCACAACTTCCATCTCCAAGACTGACTTCTTGGTCCAACTTACCATCACCTGTTTCCATGATACTGCATCTTTCTCCTACTCTGTCACTCGCAAACTGTCTCCTCAATTTGGCATAAACATAGAATAATTCTATTAAATCATTTAAAACCATATCTATATACTGTACAAAACTCTCCAGTGACATCCCACCTTACTTCTAGTGAAATCTGTAGTCGCCGTTGTGACTCAGAAACTCTGAAACAATTTGACTCACTCTTACCACACACCCGAGGTCAGGGGAGGCAGCCAAGAGGAGCAACTCCACATACAAGGAGCAGCGGCTGCATGGTCACAGGAGGGCTGAGAGGACCTACTCCATGTCCAAGGTCAGGAGGGGTGGCCGATAACTCTCATCCAAGGTAAGGAGCAGCGGCTGCACTTTGCTGGAACACCATGAAGAGATATCCCACGCCCAAGGTAACAGAAACCCAAGTAAGACAATAGGTGTTGCGAGAGGGCCTCAGAAGGCAGACACACTGAAACCATCATCACAGAAAACTAGCCAATCTGATCACAGGGACCACAGCCTTGTCTAACTCAATGAAACTAAGCCATGCCATGTGGGCCACCTAAGATGGGCAGGTCATGGTGGAGAGGTCTTACAGAATGTGGTCCACTGGAGAAGGGAATGGCAAACCACTTCAGTATTCTTGCCTTGAGAACCCCATGAACAGTATGAAAAGGCAAAAAGATGGATACTGAAAGGGGAACTCCCCAGGTCAGTAGGTGCCCAATATGCTACTGGAGATCAGTGGAGGAATAACTCCAGAAAGAATGCAGGGATCGAGCCAAAGCAAAAACAATACCCAGTTGTGGATGTGACTAGTGATAGAAGCAAGGTCTGGTGATGTAAAGAGCAATATTGCATAGGATCCTGGAATGTCAGGTCCATAAATCAAGGCAAATCGGAAGTGCTCAAACAGGAGATGGCAAGAGTGAACGTTGACATTCTAGGAATCAGTGAACTAACACGGCCTGGATGGGTGAATTTAACTCAGCTGACCATTATATCTACTACTGTGGGCAGGAACCCCTTAGAAGAAATAAAGTAGCTATCACAGTCAACAAAAGAGTCCGAAATCCAGTACTTGGATGCAAACTCAAAAATGACAGAATGATCTCTGTTCGTTTCCAAGGCAAACCATTCAATATCACAGTAATCCAAGCCTATACCCCAACCACTAATGCTGAAGAAGCTGAAGTTAAACAGTTCTATGAGACCTACAAGACCTTTTAGAAGTAACACCCAGAAAAAGATGTCCTTTTCATTATAGGGGACAGGAATGCAAAAGTAGGAAGTCAAGAAATACCTGGAGTAACAGGCAAATTTGGCCTCAGAATATGGAATGAAGCAGGGCAAAGGCTAATAGAGTTTTGCCAAGAGAATGCACTGGTCATAACACTCTCTTCCAACAACACAAGAGAAGACTCTACACATGGACATAACCAGATGGTCAACACCAAAATCAGATTGATTATATTCTATGCATCCAAAGATGAAGAAGCTCTAAACAGTTGACAGAAACAAAACCGGAGCTGACTGTGGCTCAGATCATGAAGGGGGGGCCGGGGGGCGGGGGCGGGAGTTGAGGGCAATCAAGCGCTCATTTTGCAAAAGGTTTTCTGCTGGTTATGAGGATCTGATGTCACCATGAAGGGATTTAGTTCTTTTCTAGATGTGAGGACATGCAAGGATTGGGATCATGAAATCAGTTCCTGATAGTATCTAACTATCTAAAGACCAGTACCAACAACACATAACTCTACACATGGATATCACCAGATGGTCAATAATGAAATCAGATTGATTATATTCTTTGCAGCCAAAAATGAAGAAGCTCTATACAGTCAACAAAAACAAGACTGGGAGCTGACTGTGGCTCAGATCATGAACTCCTTATTGCCAAACAGACTTAAACTGAAGAAAGGGAAAACCACTAGGCCATTCAGGTTTGATCTAAATCAAATCCCTTACAATTACAGTAGAAGTGACAAGTTAGGTTCAAGGGCCTAGATCTGACAGACAGAGAGCCTGATGAACTACGGACAGAGGTTCATGACATGCACAGGAGGCAATGATCAAGACCATCCCCCAGAAAAGAAATGCAAAAAGGCAAAATGGTCTGTCTGAGGAGGCCTTATAAGTAGCTGAAAAAGAAGAGAAGCAAAAGGCAAAGGAGAAAAGGAAAGATATAAGCATCTGAATGCAGAGTTCCAAAGAACAGCAAGGAGAGATAAGAAAACCTTCCTCAGCAATCAATGCAAAGAAATAGAGGAAAACAAAAGAATGGGACAGACTAGAGATCTCTTCAAGAAAATTAAGAGATACCAAGGAAACATTTCATGCAAAGATGAGCACAAAAAAGGAGAGAAATGGTATGGACCTAACAGAAGCAGAAGGTATTAAAAAGAGGTGGCAAGAATACATAGAACTGTACAAAAAAGATCTTCACGATTCAGATAATCATGAAGGTGTGATCACTTACCTAGAGCCAGACATCCTGGAATGGGAAGTCAAGTGGGCCTTAGGAAGCATCACTAGGAACAAAGCTAGTGGAGGTGATGAAATTCTAGCTGAGCTATTTTAAATCCTAAAAGATGATTCTGTTAAAGTGCTGCACTCAATATGCCAGCAAATTTGAAAAATTTAGCAGTGGCCACAGGACTGGAAAAGGTGTTTTCATTCCAATCCCAAAGAAGGGCAAAGGCAAAGAACTGACCTCAAATACCTCACAACTGCACTAATTTCACATGCTGGCAAGATAATGCTCAAAATCCTTCAAGCTAGCTTCAACAGTATGTGAACCGAGAAATTTCAAATGTGTAAGCTGGATTTAGAGAAGACAGAGGAACTAGAGGTCAAATTCACAACATCCACTGGATCATAGAAAAAGCAAGAAAATTCCAGAAAAACAACTATTTCTGCTTCACTGACTATGCTAAAGTCTTTGACTGTGTGGATCACAATAAACTGTGGAAAATTCTGAGAGAGATGGGAATTTCAGACTACTTAACCTGCATCCTGAGAAATCTGTATGCAGGTCAAGAAACAACATTGTTCCAGACATGGAACAACAGACTGGTTCCAAATTGGTTAAGAAGTACATCAAGGCTGTATATTGTCACCCTGCTTACTTAACTTACATGCAGAGTACATCGTGGAAAATGCTGAGCTGAATGAATCACAAGCTGGAATCAAGATTTCCAGGAGAGATACCAATAACCTCAGATAAGGAAATGACACCATCCTTATGGCAGAAAGTGAAGAGGAACTAAAGAGCCTCTTGATGAAAGTGAAAGAAGAGAGTGAAAAAGTTGGCTTTAAAAATTCAACATTCAAAAAACAAAGATCATGGCATCCATTCCCATCACTTCATGGCAAATAGATGAGGAAACAAAGGAAACAGTGACAGATTTTATTTTCTTGGGTTCCAAAGTCATTGCAGACAATGACTGCAGCCACAAAATTAAAAGACGTGTGCTCCTTGGAAGAAAAGGTCTGACCAACCTAGACAGCGTATTAAAAAGCAGACATTACTTTGCAGGCAAAGGTCCATAGAGTCAAAGTTATGGTTTTTGCAGGAGTCATGTGTGGATGTGAGAGTTGGACCATAACGAAGGCTAAATGCTGAAGAATTGATGCTTTTGAACTGTGGTGTTGGAGAAGACTCGAGAGTCCATTTGACTGCAAGGAGATTAAACCAGTCAATTCTAAAGGAAATCAACCAGAATATTCACTGGAAGGACTGATGTTGAGGCTGAAACTCCAATACTTTGGCCACCTGATGGGAAGAGTCAACTCACTGGAAAAGACCCTGATGCTGGGAAAGACTGAAGGCAGGAGGAGAAGGGGACGATGGAGGATGAGTTGGATGGATGGCATCACCGATTCCATGGACATGAGTCTGAGCAAACTCTGCGAGATGGTGGAGGACAGGGAAGCCTGGCGTGCTGCAGCCCACGGGGTCACAAAGAGTGGGACACGACTGAGCAACTGAACCACAGCATCAAAGCAGAGCCTGCCTCCCCCTCCACCCTGAACTCTGCTCAGGCGGTGCTGAAGGCCAGCAGCTGAGGCAGCACAGGGTTCCCTGTCCACAGAGGCAGCTGGCAGATGCCCTGTTGCTACTGTTCAGTCACTGCAAAGGCTCTGGGCAAGTGCTGCTTGTAATTAACCCTCTGGTTTGCTATATGAATACAGTTCCCCTTCTAGCCACTGCAGTGACCATTCCTCCGGAATTCAGAAGCCACTCCACCATCTGGGAGAAAAGCGTCCACAGGGACCTCTGCCTTGAGCTACCCAGAGCCTGCAGTTCTTTGTATTCCCTCAGATGCACACAGCATCCATTTTTCAAGGAATTAATCTCCATGAAAAATTCCACTGCTTCTGTATTTGCTCCCCTGGTGGCTCAGATGGCAAAGAGTTCGCCTGCAATGCAGACCCAGGTTCGATCCCTGGGTTGGGAAGATCCCCTGGAGAAGGAAGTGGCACCCCACTCCAGTATTCTTGCCTGGGAAGCCCACAGAGAGAGGAGCCCAGAGGGCTCCCATGGACAGAGTAGTCCCTGGAGTTGCAGAGAGCGGGACAGCGCTGAGTGACTAACACTTTCCACTTTCCTTTCTCCTTCCTCAAACACTGCTAAGCACGTCGACTATTTTGAAGCCCAGGGAAGCTTTGGGATGCATTAGCTGTCATTAGCATTGTTAATGTCACAGGGAGTTTTAAAATTTGCATAAGAGCATTTTAACATTATCTCCTTTCCCTATACCGAAGAGGGAAAAAAGCCTTTGTGGTAGGCTTTACAATAAAGGCTTATCTGCAGTAATTAACATTTCCTAGATGTCTGAAAAAAATGAATCATTTAAAATAATTATAGCCAAAAATAAACTTTAGGGAAAAGTGGGAAAAGACCCAATTCTTTCTTAAAGACAAAACTCAGCAAACACAATTCATCCTTTTATCCTAATTCTACCCCGCCAGTCCCCCATTTCAAAATGAAATCGTTCCACTAAGAAAATAAAGTTGCTTGGGATTCATAACTCACAGATCTGCTAGCTACCGTAAAGCATACTATTAAAGATCAAAATAATAAGGCATGACACTTGCAGATTTTAGGAGCATGAGGTGAGGTGAAGTCGCTCAGTCGTGTCCGACTCTTTGCGACCCCGTGGACTGTAACCTACTAGGCTTCTCTGTCCATGGGATTCTCCAGGCAAGAGGACCAGAGTGGATCGCCATTTCGCTTCAGTTGTGTCTGACTCTTTGCGACCCTTTGAACTGTAGCCCACCAGGCTCCTCTGTCCATGGGATTTTCCAGGCAAGAATACTGGAACGGTTTGCTATTTTTTCCTCTAGGGGATCTTCCCAATCCAGGGATCGAACCTACATCTCTTCTGTCGCCTGCACTGGCAGACTGCCAGGAGTAAGGAGCTTAACTCTCTTCATTGCAAATAAGGAAGAGACATTCCTCCCAACCCCCAGCCCCCATTTTGTTTTTTTCCATAACTTCTTCCTTTGCTCTTTCAAGTCTTGTTTGCAAACCTTTTGAGCAGCTTTCGAAGCATCTGGCCAGTCTCATAACTCGGAAGGTTTCCTCCAGGCCTCCCCCAGGAGCCATTTCTAAAAAGTAATCAGCAAGAAAAAAAAAAGGCCCACCTCCTGGTCTCCTGGGTAGAGAAGAGCCAGAGATATCACCAGCGTGCACAGTGCAAAGCCACGTGACTCGAAACCTTCTAGACCCACAGCCTTCTAGACCCACTTAGCCGTCTCTGGGGTCGCACAGAGTCAGACACGACTGAAGCGACTTAGCAGCAGCAGCAGCGATACAGAGAGGGAGGCTTCAGTCTGTTTCTGCGGTGCTATTTAACACTGGTGCCATAACAAAAGCTGGCTGCTTTCTCTTTGGCCGCTGGGGCGAGATGTTCCGGGCTGGGAGATTTTTTGTTTTTAATTTTATTTCCCACCAGGAATTTGGACAGATAACAGGCAACGCTACCCATCGGTGAGGCAGGCTTTCCAAGGTCCACCAGGGGATGGCTATTCTGAGCATGGTCTGTGAGTAAGCGCCCCTGGGCAACCTCTTATCACAGATTCTCTAAGAGCTAAGAACAGAAATTGAGAGCCTGCCAGCTGGAAAGATTTATGGCAATTTGACAGGGTAATTTTAGATCTCTGGATATAAAACTACAAACCCTGGGTTTGCACTTTATATATGAATCTAGAAAATTATTTCATTGTGATTGCCTCATAAAAGTACTGATCTATGACAGCACGGACATTTAAAAATAAAAGAAATGGCCCTCCCCACCCCCACCCTCCGAGAAAGAACCGGGCTTAGAACTAAATTTTAGCGTCCACCAGAATCGCAGGACCTAGACTCCAAGTGCTTGTAGGACTGGCCTGTGCTTCAGTTTATTTAAGAAAATCACATCTCCCGCGTATACTTGGGTAATATTCTCTTTTGCACAGTCGAATATTTGCAATTATATTCTATGTTGGGATTTTTGCTGCTAAACAATAAAATCAGTACACAGGAAAAAAAAAAAAAAAACAGTACAGATGCCAAACCCATCGTCAGAGTTTCCATTTGGTTAGGTCTGGGTGAGCACAAGCGCTTCCATTTTGAAAGCTCCCAGCGAAAGCTGGTCCAGGCACCACACTCCGAGAATCACTTGCCGGGATGACCTTCTACACAGTGTGAACAAAGAACACCCAGTTCAGCACCTAATTCCACAGGGCTAAGTCCCAACTCCTTCCAGGGCTGATGAAAGCACCCAGAGAGCAACTCAGGATGGAAACCAGCTAAGGCACTAGGGCTGAGGGCCAGCAGGCCCCTAGTGAAGAAACACATCTTTCTAGGAAGAATTCCAATGGCCCCCGGTCCTGCATCTTCCCACACACTGCAAAGCACTAAAATCATTAACCTGAGATCTCCGTGACTAGCAGCCATCTCTTACCAAGATGTAAGCTTGATGGCATGTATTTCCTACCAAAAATCATGTATAAACTGCCCTCTCCTGAAGAGGGAATTCACAGGGCCTGGACTCCATCTTAGGCCTGCTCATGCTGATCATGCTCGGCCACCTCTCCGATGGACTCTGAACTCTGTGTTTAGTGCCTACGGAAACGACAACAGAAGGATAAGACCCTTTCCGGACGGGCCATAAAAATTTCTGTACCTATCGGAGTGTACGTTTTCCTATCGGAGAGCAGTTCTCCTGGGTTCCCTCACCCTGCTGCTCTCCACCCGGGTGCCCGTTCCCAATAAAATCTCTTGCTTTGTCAGCACATGTGTCTCCTCGGACAATTCATTTCCGAGTGTTAGACAACAGCCCAGTTTCAGGCCCTGGAAAAGGTCTCCCTTCCTGCAACAAATGGCGACTCTGGAGGGGACTCTTTGCAGATATTGACTTCCTGACCACTCGGGATACTCGGGGGCCAGCTTGCCTGCCAATAGACCCAGCAGCCACAACTGGGACCCTTTTGTGCCTGGTCTCCTCCCGACATGGACAACTGCCCAGAGAGCCCCGACTGGAGAGAGCGGAGGCTGCGCGGGTGCAGGAGGGCCTAGAGGAGCTACTCCACGCTCAAGGTCAGGAGGGGCGGCGGTGAGGAGATACCCCTCTTCCAAGGTAAGAAGCAGCGGCGGCACTTTGATGGAGCAGCTGTGAAGAGATAACCTCACGTCCAAGGTAAGAGAAACCCAAGTAAGACGGTAGGTGTTGTGAGAGGGCATCAGAGGGCAGACACACTGAAACCATACTCACAGAAAACTAGTCAATCCAATCACACTAGGACCACAGCCTTGTCTAACTCAGTGAAACTAAGCCATGTCCTGTGGGGCCACCCAAGACGGGTGGGTCATGGTGGAGAGGTCTGACAGAAGGTGGTCCACTGGAGAAGGGAATGGCAAACCACTTCAGTATTCTTGCCTTGAGAACCCCATGAACAGTATGAAAAGGCAAAATGATAGGATACTGAAAGGGGAACTCCCCAGGTCAGTAGGTGCCCAATATGCTACTGGAGATCAGTGGAGAAATAAATCCAGAAAGAATGAAGGGATGGAGCCAAAGCAAAAACAATACTCAGCTGTGGATGTGACTGCTGATAGAAGCAAGGTCTGATGCTGTAAAGAGCAATATTGCATAGGAACCTGGAATGTCAGGTCCATGAATCAAGGCAAATTGGAAGTGATCAAATAGGAGATGGTAAGAGTGAACATCGACATTCTAGGAATCAGCAAACTAAAATGGACTGGAATGGGTGAATTTAACTCAGATGACCATTATATCTACTACTGCGGGCAGGAATTCCTCAGAAGAAATGGAGCAGCCATCATGGTCAGCAAAAGAGTCTGAAATGCAGTACTTGGATGCAATCTCAAAAACGACAGAATGATCTCTGTTCATTTCCAAGGCAAACCATTCAATATCACAGTCATCCAAGTCTATGCCCCAACCAGTAACGCTGAAGAAGCTGAAGTTGAAC
>SJYC01023350.1:0-31042 GCA_006408675.1 Madoqua kirkii
TTCATGGGAAATAGATGGGGAAACAGTGGAAACAGTGTCAGACTTTATTTTGGGGGGCTCCAAAATCACTGCAGATGGTGATTGCAGCCATGAAATTAAAAGACACTTACTCCTTGGCAGAAAAGTTATGACCAACCTAGGTAGCGTATTGAAAAGCAAGACATTACCTTGCCGACTAAGGTCTGTCTAGTCAAGGCTATGGTTTTTCCTGTGGTCATGTATGGATGTGAGAGTTGGACTGTGAAGAAAGCTGAGAATTGATGCCTTTGAACTGTGGTGTTGGAGAAGACTCTTGAGAGTCCCTTGGACTGCAAGGAGATCCAAGCAGTCCATTCTGAAGGAGATCAACCCTGGGATTTCTTCGGAAGGACTGATGCTGAAGCTGAAACTCCAGTACTCTGGCCACCTCATGTGAAGAGTTGACTCATTGGAAAAGACTCTGATGCTGGGAGGGATTTTGGACAGGAGGAGAAAGGGACAACAGAGAATGAGATGACTGGATGGCATCACTGACTCGATGGATGTGAGTCTGAGTGAACTCCGGGAGCTGGTGATGGACAGGGAGGCCTGGCGTGCTGCGATTCATGGGGTCACAAAGAGTCGGACACGACTGAGCAACTGAAATGAAGTGAACTGATCGGAGTGTAACCTCGGGCTTATTGATTATTGGCTGGTTGTTTACCTGTCTGAGCACATAACACGTGAATGATGGGTTTATTGGGATTCTATTTACCCTTCCTTTGTTTATGTAAGTCTCAAGGAATTTGGAGTGGTGAGCTCCGACACGTACATATGGGTATAAAAAATTTTCACAAATGCTGGCCAGGGTCCTTGGCTAAGAGGAGACTCTGCCTTGGGCCTGCTGGTATAATAAACTGCACTTCACTGTCTGCATTTTCCTTCTGAATGAGTTCGTTTCCCAGAAGGTGTGGCTACAACACTCCCCTTCCTCTGCAAAACCATTTCCCCAGAGCTATGGACAGCCTGTCTCCCAGCCACAGTCTTCACCAAGTACCTGAATAAAACTTAACCTCCCACCTTCTAAGCCCTTTTGTTTTTCCTCAAGTCAACAGCAGAGATGACTGGTTCCTCTTCGGAAATCAGACTGAGAGTCTACATCAGGCTAATCCCCACGTGCATTTCAGATTTGATGGATGGTTTTCAAGCATCATAACACGAGGGGTGCAAAGCTCAGCCTCCTAAGTATTTGCATGTATGTGAGCACACAGGCCTGCCTGTGCACGCACACGCACATAAACACACATACACACCCCCTCAGCACAATCAGTGCATGCTGATGAATTCAACACCCTTGGTTTTAATTACTGCTCGAGCACTTGGAGAATAACACATTTCTTGGGAGCAGAGCAGCAGCTGAGAGATCAAATTAGGTTAAACTGTTGTGTTTTGCAAAGCAGCTTCTTGCAAGGTTCCTGGAAAACTTAAGTGATAGTCCAAATCCAAGAACCGAAGCAAAGTCAATTAAAAAACAGCAGCACAATCTAAAAATTGAGAATTCTGTTTTATTTGGTGTACTTTCTGAGGACTTCAAGCCCAGGATAGCTTTGAGAGGCTGCTCCAAAGAGGTGAGAAGAGATACAAGGTATGTAAGGGTTGCTGCAACAAAACCAGGTAGTGGGAACATCAAAAGAGTGCTGTTAGTTAAAGCAAACCAGAAATCTTAGGTTAATGAACTTAGCATTTTTCTTCGCATAGAAAGATGCAAGCGTGTGGGCTCACTGAAGTCTAACCCAGCTTTCTGGGGCAGTATCGGATTTTTCCCACTCTGAGTCCCCCCAGGGTGCACAGGATGTTGGGGGTGGAGGCAGGGGGTGGGGGGTTGCAGTGGCTGAGGGCTTGGCAGTTTCTCTCCACCCTAAGACCCCTCAGGGCTCACCTTCTGGGGTCTGATGACTTAATGAGCACAGCATCCTTTGTTTCCTGATGGGGCAGGCACATTCACAGACAGTCAGGTTTTCAAGTGAGTCTACATTAAAAAGGGGCTCTGATAGCTCAGTAGGTAAAGAACCTGCCTGCAATGCAGGAGGCCTCAGTTCAGTTCCTGGGTCAGGAAGGTCTGCTGGAGCAGGGATAGGCTACCAGTTCCAGTCTTCTTGGGCTTCCCTGGTGGCTCAGCTGGTAAAGAATCTGCCTGCAATGCGGGAGACCTGGCTTCCATCCCTGGGTTGGGAAGATCCCCTGGAGCAGGGAAAGGCTACCCACTCCAGTATTCTGGCCTGGAGAATTCCATGGACTGAATGGTTCACTGGGTCACAAAGAGTCAGACAGGACTGAGCAACTTTCACTTTCACAGTAAAAACCGGTACTTGCCAAGTTGACCAGCTCAGCCTCCCTCTTTTCCCAGAAACCAGCAACTGTTTGGTCATTTGCCTCTTCAGTAGGTTCATGAACCCAAACTTACAGATGCGGAGAAAACAAAACAAGTGAACCGACAAACCAAAGGGAGGTACAGAAGACCCATTTCCTTTCTTGGCCAGCCGACACCTGACTGTCCTCGGTGTCAAAGGATTCCTTCTGCCAGGCAGAGATGGCGGTGGGCTGGCAAGGCTGGGGCAACAGTCCTATCGGAGGTGCGGGCTCAGCGTCCTCAAGCTGGGCACGTGACTGCCACAGGCAAAGCAGAGCCAGCAGGTCACCGTCTCGAAGGAGGATATAAATCCGGTCCAGGGGAACTGGCAGGAGAGGACGCTTCTTATTTACCTCTGACCTTGTGGGTGGCTATAATTCTGAACATTCGTGGGAGCCCAGTGTCTCTCTCTCTCCCTTAAAAATGAATCAGCAGCAAGATCTCATAAAGCCCACTATTCAGGATGCAGAAACCACTTCCTAGAGTGAGGATATCTGAGCGAAATGTAGGTATGACTTGGCAAAGCCCTATGTACACTGCTGACAGCATGCATCAAGCAGATAAATAATCAGAGCCTGCTGCACAGCTCAGGGTCTGCTCAGTGCTCGGTGGAGACGAAATGGAAAGGAAATCCAAACAAGAGGGGAGATATGTATACGTATTGCTGGTTCACTTTGATGTACAGCAGAAAATAACACAACACTGTAAAGCAATAAAAAATTGCTTTACGATGTATACAATACTCCAATAAATTTTTTTTAATTAAAAAAAAGGCAAATCAGCAAAGCCCAAGATCTGATCATGGGGCGTCCCTGGCGGCTCAGCAGTAAAGAACTCTCCTGCAATGCAGGAGACACGGTTTCTGGGTCGCAAAGATCCCCTGGAAGGAAATGGCAACCCACTCCAGTATTCTTGCTTGGACAGAGGTGCCTGGCGGGCTACAGTCTCTGGGGTCCCAAAGAGTGAGACATGACTGAGCAACTTAACAATACCTGATCATACCTGTAGAGGTAACTTGTGTAATAAGTCAGGCAAGACCTTGGGTTCTTGTAGAAGGAAGTGTGGTTCTCATCCCCTGGGTCTTCTCATGGGTGTCTGCCCATGGGCACTGCTCTTTTTGGAAGATGCCTCTGGTGCCCACAACTGAGGACATGCCCCCGCCAGGGTCAGTGGTCTCCAAAGACTCTGTTGGTATTTTCCAGCCTGTCTAAGCTCTCCTGATGGACCCGTTCTATTCTCTAGCGCCCCTGCCTTCTTATCCTCCAGCTGGGGCCTCCACATTCCCTTCTTCTCGTGGTTCAGGACCCGCCCTGTCTCTCTCCACGCAGCGGAGTCTGTCATGCCCTCATGGTCCCCACAGGGCAGCCCTGGTTGTTACCTTCACACGTGGGACTCATCTCACAGGTGAGGGAACTCTGAACATTGTGGTCCCTTGACCTCTAAGCGTTTTGGTTAGTTTGCCTCCACTGGAAAAAGTAAAGGGGTCTATGTCCACCATATGTGGACTGTCCATTCACCCAGTAGATGCAAAGACATCGGAAGACCTGTCTGGACGCCTTGCAGAATGCAGCAGAGGTACGGACCATGCCCAGCATCAGTGTACAGAGGCAGAAGGAATAACTGTGAAGCAGCCTGTGTGTCAACTCTGCTCAAGCAGGAGACTCACACCCTTTAAACGTCCCCTGAGATCTTCCCTGGTGGCTCAGTGGTAAAGAGTCCACCTGCCAGTGCAGGGGACACAGGTTCCATCCCCGGGCAGGGAAGATCCCACATGCAGCGGAGCAACTAAGTCCGGTCAGAATTCCCTTAATTTTTCTAAAAACATTATCCCACCCCCCAGGGGTTCCATGTCAGCACAGCCTCATGGGGCATTTTAGCTTCACCTGTTTTGAATCTTATATAAACATAATCACACAGTATGTATGTATTCTTTCACATCCTGCTTCTTTTGCTCAGCAGCGCGTTTGAGAAAGTTTCTGTGCTTTTGGGTGTGTGTCCCTCCTTTCTGCCCCGTCTGGTGCTCCACTGTACCCAAATACTGAGGGAGTCCCGCGTCCTACTGGTGATGGGGATTTGACCGGTTTCCAGTTTGAGCTTTCCTGCCGCCAGCATCCTTGCGCCTGTCCCTGGGTGCACACCGGCAGGCATTTCTAGCGCGCACAGGCAGGCCTGGGAGCGAGTCAGGGAGTCACAGGGCGTGTGCACACATGTGCACACGTGTATCCTCCACGTGTATCCTCCAGGTGCAGCTAATGTGAAATCATAGGCACATTTTCAGATTTCCCCCCACCTGTATACCCGGCTTCCAGCGTCCCCCATTTCTGCCAAAATAAACGGTTATAAATCTTTAATAAATGTTCGCCTTTCACTGGGTGTTTCCTCACTGTGATTTTAATTTGCCTTCCCCTGGTTACCTTCTTCCCTCCCTTACTGGGAGGTCCGAAGGCAGATAACCTCTCCCCAGGGTCTAATATGCTTCTCAAGAGAACAGAAAGGTTAAACTTCTACGTTGTTGGAGTGTCTTGTTTGCAGATGACGCTGAACTGCTTCATATACCTCAAACGGCGAGCGAGAGGTTTGAGGAGGTGCCGCCTCCTGTCAGCTAGATGGAGATAACCCTCACTTTGCAAAATGCTCATTCCTGTCATCAAGGATCACTTCTCTCTTTTCTGTAAGCAACCCTCCAAGCCAGTTTGTGAAGGTCACGGGTTTCTGTCCAGACATCTGCGCCTTCTCCTCCCTGGAGATTTTTTGTAAAAGGTGATGCCTCATTCTGCAGAGAAAGTAGCATCAACATGTATGCCCTCTCAGGTGGAAGGCGGACAGCTGGCTGAGAAGGTGGTCCTCCGTGACGAGCTGGAGGGGTAGGGGAAGGGAGGGAGACTCAGGAGCCAGGGGGGTGTATGTATCGTTGTGGTTGATTTGCGTTGTTGTGCGGCAAAAGCCAACACAACATTGTAAAAATTAAATATATATGTATATTTAAATGAGGCTTCCCTTGTAGCTCAGTAGGTAAAGGACCTGCCTGCAACACAGGAGACCCAGGTTCAATTCCTGGTCAGGAAGGTCTCCTGGAGAAGGAAATGGTAACCCACTCCAGGATTCTTGCCTCGAGAATCCCGTGGACAGAGCAGCCTGGCGGGCTCCAGTCCATGGGGTTGCAAGAGTCAGACTCGACTTAGCAACTAAACCACCTCCATATATTTAAATAAAATAGGGATGATGCTTCATTCTGAAAAGACGGCCTGTGCTATGCACACCTGAATGTAATCATAGTTCTGTAAGCTCGTTTTAAACGGGTGTCAAATCAACAGTAACAGCAAAACAGGAAGAGACTTGGGGAAGCTGAGAAACGGAAATAAGGTAGCAATGATGGATGGAAATGAGGAGTTCCTAACAGTTAAATTCCTAGTCACTGGTGGCTCAGTGGTAAAGAGTCCACCTGCCAGTGCAGGGGACACAGGTTCCATCCCCGGGCAGGGAAGATCCCACATGCAGCGGAGCAACTAAGTCCGGTCAGAATTCCCTTAATTTTTCTAAAAACATTATCCCACCCCCCAGGGGTTCCATGTCAGCACAGCCTCATGGGGCATTTTAGCTTCACCTGTTTTGAATCTTATATAAACATAATCACACAGTATGTATGTATTCTTTCACATCCTGCTTCTTTTGCTCAGCAGCGCGTTTGAGAAAATTTCTGTGCTTTTGGGTGTGTGTCCCTCCTTTCTGCCCCGTCTGGTGCTCCACTGTACCCAAATACTGAGGGAGTCCCGCGTCCTACTGGTGATGGGGATTTGACCGGTTTCCAGTTTGAGCTTTCCTGCCGCCAGCATCCTTGCGCCTGTCCCTGGGTGCACACCGGCAGGCATTTCTAGCGTGCACAGGCAGGCCTGGGAGCGAGTCAGGGAGTCACAGGGCGTGTGCACACATGTGCACACGTGTATCCTCCACGTGTATCCTCCAGGTGCAGCTAATGTGAAATCATAGGCACATTTTCAGATTTCCCCCCACCTGTATACCCGGCTTCCAGCGTCCCCCATTTCTGCCAAAATAAACGGTTATAAATCTTTAATAAATGTTCGCCTTTCACTGGGTGTTTCCTCACTGTGATTTTAATTTGCCTTCCCCTGGTTACCTTCTTCCCTCCCTTACTGGGAGGTCCGAAGGCAGATAACCTCTCCCCAGGGTCTAATATGCTTCTCAAGAGAACAGAAAGGTTAAACTTCTACGTTGTTGGAGTGTCTTGTTTGCAGATGATGCTGAACTGCTTCATATACCTCAAACGGCGAGCGAGAGGTTTGAGGAGGTGCCGCCTCCTGTCAGCTAGATGGAGATAACCCTCACTTTGCAAAATGCTCATTCCTGTCATCAAGGATCACTTCTCTCTTTTCTGTAAGCAACCCTCCAAGCCAGTTTGTGAAGGTCACGGGTTTCTGTCCAGACATCTGCGCCTTCTCCTCCCTGGAGATTTTTTGTAAAAGGTGATGCCTCATTCTGCAGAGAAAGTAGCATCAACATGTATGCCCTCTCAGGTGGAAGGCGGACAGCTGGCTGAGAAGGTGGTCCTCCGTGACGAGCTGGAGGGGTAGGGGAAGGGAGGGAGACTCAGGAGCCAGGGGGGTGTATGTATCGTTGTGGTTGATTTGCGTTGTTGTGCGGCAAAAGCCAACACAACATTGTAAAAATTAAATATATATGTATATTTAAATGAGGCTTCCCTTGTAGCTCAGTAGGTAAAGGACCTGCCTGCAACACAGGAGACCCAGGTTCAATTCCTGGTCAGGAAGGTCTCCTGGAGAAGGAAATGGTAACCCACTCCAGGATTCTTGCCTCGAGAATCCCGTGGACAGAGCAGCCTGGCGGGCTCCAGTCCATGGGGTTGCAAGAGTCAGACTCGACTTAGCAACTAAACCACCTCCATATATTTAAATAAAATAGGGATGATGCTTCATTCTGAAAAGACGGCCTGTGCTATGCACACCTGAATGTAATCATAGTTCTGTAAGCTCGTTTTAAACGGGTGTCAAATCAACAGTAACAGCAAAACAGGAAGAGACTTGGGGAAGCTGAGAAACGGAAATAAGGTAGCAATGATGGATGGAAATGAGGAGTTCCTAACAGTTAAATTCCTAGTCACTCTGATCACACATAAGTAAAGGAAGGGTATGGAGATTTTCCTGGAAAAGAGACCACAAAGAAGACACGGGACAGCTGTCTGGAGAGAGGTCAGACTGTCTCTGAAAGCAAAGATTAGACCAGCTTTCCTAGTTCAGAGGCTTCGAGCTGGGACTGTGTGAACCTCCCTGAAGGTAGGTTTCACGTGAACAGAAGAAACACCTTGCTCGAACTTGTCAGTGACAGCTGGAGCTGAGTCCCTCCACGAGTTCCAGAAAAGGCTAGAAATCCCACAGGGACAGAGCTTCAGAAGAAATCTCATTCTAGACGGTTTCCAGGTTCCCTCCCAACATGCAGGCTTTATATTACGGAGAAAAGAGTTTCTGCAAGAATACATGAAAAATGAAAGTGTAAGTTGCTCCACCACGTTCAACTCTTCATGAAGCCATGGGTCATATATATCTATATATATATATGATGACCCACCAGGCTCCTCTGTCCATGGGATTTTCCAGGCCAGAATACTGGAGTGGGTACCCATTCCCTTCTCCAGGGGACCTTCCCAACCCAGGGATCGAACCTGGGTCTCCTGCATTGCAACCTGGGTCTCCTGCATTGCAGCCGATTCTTTAACATCTGAGCCACCAGGGAAGCCCACAAGAACAGATGGTGGGCTACAAAGACCCTGCCCCGGGAGCGTGGAGCTGCTCAGTCCTGTCTTCCAATCTCAGCAGTTTCAGCCTTTAAAAAAAGAGAAATGCTATTTGTCCTGTCCACACAATGGGTGTTCTAATATAATAGATGAGTGCATGCAAAGTTACTCTACAAACTCTGAAGGTGCTAAACAAACTGTAAACTATTAGTATAATTAGGTTTGAAATGAAAAAGAGTGAGGATCTTAAAAATACATGCACAATTTACCGAGTCACAGGAAGAAAAACAGCACAAAAATCCTACTAGGGAAAGTTTATCAGGATTGGATTTGGCCTGAGACACAGAAATATCTGGAAACGAGTATTTAAGCAGAAAAGCTTGGTTTTCTTTCATAAATAATTACAGTTTTTGGAAAATGTGTTAATTCTTTTTTTTTTTTTTTTGGCCTGAGGATAGAGAGTCTAGTCCCTTAATTGAAACTTTTTGTAAGAAAAAGGGAATTTTGACTTGAAGAGCATTAACTCACATTTTCCAAAAAGGTAGAATGAGAAGGTATAGAAAACTGGCCTAAGGTACATGGAGTCAAGGACGGACCCTACTTGTTCCTTTTCAGCCTCAAGCGTGGGATCATACGAGGCTGTTCGTCTTCAGGGGTCCCCAGCTTCCGGGATCTAACGCCTGCTCCGTCAGGTGGAGCTGACGGAATAATAAGAGAAATAAAGTGCACAATACACGTACTGTGCTTGAGTCATCCCGAAACCAGGCCCCTCCTCCACGGTCCCTAGAAAAGCTATCTTCCATGAAACTGGTCCCTGGTGCCAAAAAGGCTGCGGACCGTCGCGCTGATGCGGGTCACAGCTGGGCTTCCATTAGAAGAAGTTTTACTCCACGTTGTCTACATACAACCGAACTCACAGAAAGAGAAACGTCCTGCAATGGAGACCGTACCCGCCAAGGATGGCACCGGCCAGGGCGTCATTTCCAAAATAAGCAAATGGCCCGAGCAACAGCAGCAAAAACCCCCAACAGCCCAAATCTCAGAGCATGAGCTGCCTGGAGCAAAACTGTTTGGTACCTACCAGGGGCCGGGGGAAAACAAAGGGGAAAATCTTATTTTTCATATATCATTACCAAGAAGAAAAGCCATCAGCTCCAGTTTCTCCCCCACGGCAAGACCCAGTCACAGCCGGTACATCGGCCACCAGGTCTCGGGGCTGGACTGGAGCCAGCAGCTCCTGTGTCACCGATGAGTAACACCAGCCTGGAAACCAGAACACCCTCGGCACCGCGACCACAGCGGGGGGTCACAGAGGGGTGACGCTCCCTTCACAGGGGAGAAAGGCAAGCGCCCGAGGCGACTGTGCCCCTGGAGCCCGCGTTCAGCAAGCCTGCACGCTGCTCGATGGTCGTGCAAGCGCTTCCAGCTGGGAGGTGCGCGCCTCACACGTGTGTGGGCAGAGGCCTCGGCGCGTGGGCACACACACGCGGTTCTGCTTGAGTCACCAAGGCTCGGGCGATGACTGCCCTTGACTTTGTGACTTATTCAGAGGATAAATCAAGGCCATCTGTTTTCTCAAACTGTAAACAGTGATGCTGCGAGGCTGGCTGGTGAGCTGGAGATGCCGCCAAAGTCGGTGCAGAGGGGATTACGTACCAACAAAATATTAATTCTGGCATGAAGGTTACTCTTCCAGCAGGTTCCTGAGGTTGGTACTCAAGAGACAGGCCACCCTGGTTAGGGAGGGAGCTGAAAGGGACTTTAGGCAAAGTCAGCTTTTCAAGCTCCCTGATCTTACACAGGATGAAAGACAGTCCAGTGGTCCAGGGGCCACTCAGAAGCTGATGGCGAATTCTGGAATTTCTACGTCCTCTCCTTGACTCTCCTTGCTCTGCTGGCTCCATGGGTTTAGAATAAATTTTCAGGTGGATCACAAATAACAAGAGTGTCTTACAGTCAAAAGGGCTGCTCACCTCTGGGCATGGAAAAAAAAGGAGAGGCCAGTGGGCTTTCCCGTGGACACTCTCGTGTCCTCATCAGCCTGTCCTGAGGCGCCCTGCACACGGCTGTCCCCGCGTGCCTCTTCCCCTCCTCATTCCGGGCTCTCTTCCTGTCTTTCCAGACACTCTGCCTCCTCTACCACCCAGGACACCAGGCTGTGCCTTTCCATGAACCGTGACGGCGTCTTATAAATGGGGGCATGATCTCCTCAGGCTCTGAGGACACCGCGTGTTCAGAAACTGCTCCGACAGCAGTGCTCTCCGTCTGGACTGCACAGTAACACCCAGGCTACCACACAGAGTGACTGGACCAGAATGCTGCGGGCTCAGCTGTGTGCACGTTTGTGTACACGTGCTGCCTGCGAGTCCAGTGGTCCAGGGGCCACTCAGAAGCTGATGGCGAATTCTGGAATTTCTACGTCCTCTCCTTGACTCTCCTTGCTCTGCTGGCTCCATGGGTTTAGAATAAATTTTCAGGTGGATCACAAATAACAAGAGTGTCTTACAGTCAAAAGGGCTGCTCACCTCTGGGCATGGAAAAAAAAGGAGAGGCCAGTGGGCTTTCCCGTGGACACTCTCGTGTCCTCATCAGCCTGTCCTGAGGCGCCCTGCACACGGCTGTCCCCGCGTGCCTTTCCCCTCCTCATTCCGGGCTCTCTTCCTGTCTTTCCAGACACTCTGCCTCCTCTACCACCCAGGACACCAGGCTGTGCCTTTCCATGAACCGTGACGGCGTCTTATAAATGGGGGCATGATCTCCTCAGGCTCTGAGGACACCGCGTGTTCAGAAACTGCTCCGACAGCAGTGCTCTCCGTCTGGACTGCACAGTAACACCCAGGCTACCACACAGAGTGACTGGACCAGAATGCTGCGGGCTCAGCTGTGTGCACGTTTGTGTACACGTGCTGCCTGCGTCGGGGCATGTGCGCATGTGTGACTGGGGTGTGTGCGCATGTGTGTGTATGTGTACATGTGTGTTGGAGGTGGTGTGCTTGTGTGTGTTGGGTGTGTGCTTGTGTGGGTTTGGGGGGAGTGTATGCACCTGTGTGTATCGGTGTGTTGTGTATATGCATGATGTGTATATGTGTTGGAGGGCTCTATGCTTGGTGTGTGGGTGTTGGTGTATGTGTATGCATGTGTGTGTATGTTGTGAGTGTATACATGGGGTATGCATGTGTATGTGTGTACAGCCTGTGTATGCATGTATGTGTATATGGGGGTGTGTGTATAGGGTTTGTGTGTACATGTGTGTATAGGATGCGTATGTGTACATAGGGTGTGTGTAAGCATTTGTGTGTAGGATGCATATGTGTACATAGAGCAAGTGTGTGTGTGTGTATGTATAGGATGCATATGTGTACATAGGGTGTGTGTGCGCATGTGTGTATAGGATGCATATGTACGCATAGGGTGTGTGTATGCATGTGTGTGTATAGGATGTGTATGTGTACATAGGGTGTGCGTGTATAGGATGTGTGTACATAGGGTGTGTGTGTGCATGTGTGTGTATAGGGCGCATATGTGTATATAGGGTGTGTGTGTGCATATGTGTGTAAAGGATGCATATGTACACATAGGGTATGTGTATGCATGTGTGTATAGGATGCATATGTGTGCATAGGGTGTGTGTGTGCATGTGTGTGTATAGGATGCGTATGTGTACATAGGGTGTGTGTGTGCATGTGTGTATATAGGATGCGTGTGTATACATAGGGTGTGTGTGTGCATGTGTGTGTATAGGATGTGTGTGTGTACATAGGGTGTGTGTATAGGATGCATATGTACACTTAGTGTGTGTGTGCGCATGTGTGTGTATAGGATGCATATGTACACTTAGGGTGTGTGTGTGCATGTGTGTGTATAGGATGCATATGTACACTTAGGGTGTGTGTGTGCATGTGTGTGTATAGGATGCGTGCGTGTACATAGGGGGTGGGTGTGCATGTGTGTGTATAGGATGCATGTGTGCTGGGGGTGTGGTGTGACCAGCCTGGAGCGCCATCAGCAGTTCCTGAGGTTCCTCCGGGGATGTGAACAGGCAGCAAGCCTGGGAACCTCTGCCCTCCACCCACCATCCTCAACTGCCTGCTCAAGGCTCACCTCCCTGCTCACGGCTCACCTCCCTGCTCACGGCGTTGTCCACTCACTGCTGAGACTCACCGCCCCGTGTGTTCTAGACCTTCCATGTCTCGAATGGGCCCTCTCCCCAGCCTCACCGGGGCCACAGGGACCACGGGGGTTCCAACGGGCTCTGTCCAGCTCTGGCCTCTCAGCTCGCCGTCTGCGTGTGCCCCACGGGGTCTGGGTCGTGCTCGTCCTTGAGTCCTAAGCTGCCGTCCTGCTAATCCAACAGAACGGCTCCCAGCACCAAAGGAGGCCACCAAGTCTTCCTTCCCATCAAATTTGTTTTAAAGTAATGAAGGGAAAGACAACAATGACCTGGGGTCAATTCATTTACCTCTCCAGATAAAAAAGAGGACGGAGGCAGTAGTTACTGAACTGTGATGTGAGTTACAACAAACACACGGATTTATAACTGCAGCCATAGTTCACAGCTCCCAGAGCCTTGGAACGTCCCGCCCGAGAAGAACAATGGGGCATCTCCTGTTACCATATTCAGCCGTGTGTCCTCTGCACCTGAAATCACTTCGGAGCTTTAAAGGGAAATGTGTGCACGTGAGCTAAGTCGCTTCAGTCGTGTCCGACTCTTTGTGACCCCATGGACTACAGGCCACCAGCTCCTCTGTCCACCGGATTTTCTAGGCAAGAAGACTGGAGTGGGTCACCATGCCCTCCTCGAGGATCTTCTGAACCCAGGGATCAAACCCCAGTCTCTCATGCCTCCTGCGCTGGCCGGCAGTTGCTGTATCACGAGTGCCACCTGGGAAGCCCTGAAGGGAGACGTGCCAAGTCGCTCAGTCGTGTCCGACTCTTTGTGACGCCCCCGGACTATAGCCCACCAGCTCCTCTGTCCGTGGGATTCTCCAGGCAAGAGTACTGAAGTGGGGGGCCATTTCCTTATCTTGTAATTCACGACACGCCCCTTTAAAGGACAGCTGAGTTCCTGTTAACAAGGTGAGCCCTAAGGATGGGGCTGGTTCCAGGAGGCCCCACCTTGATTAGAGGTGGGAGTTCTCATCTGCCATCCTCTGATCTCTAGGGAGGGGAGGGAAGCTAGAGACTGAATCGGCTAATGGCTAATGATCTCATCAATGCTGCCTACATGATGGAACCTCAGTATAAGCCCTATGGGACAGGGTGTGGGTGGCTTCTGGGCTGCTGAGCCAGGACTTATTTGGGGTGGCAGCACCCCAGTCTCCGCAGGGATAGAAGGCCCTGTGTTTGGGATTCTTCCACACCCGGCCCGGGGGTACCTCCTCATCGGACTCTTCATTTGTATGTTGATATCATTTGTAATACACTGGTCATCTGGTAAGAAAACTGATTTCCTGAGTCTGTGGGCTGTCCTAGTGAATTAACGGAACCCAAGGAGGGGTCCCCCAGAACTCTGAGCTTAGCCGATCTGGCAGAAGCCCTTCACCTGCGGGACCAGGGGTTTCTCCAGACAGATGGGGTTGCAACTGAGCTGAATCACAGGACACCCACCTGGTGTCGCAGAGCTGCCTTGTGGTGCTGGGGTGGGGGTGGGAAAAGCATACGGTAATCACAAAGCGACCATGAACTTCAAACTCACTGTAGTTGTTAAGTGGAAGGTACGTTACAGACAGAATTCTCTCCTGTTATCCGATGCATTAGAACGTGAGGACGTTCTTCAAAGACAAGTACAGCCAAAACCACAGACCTTTCTCATAAAAGCTGTCCACGCTGGGCGTGGAAATGAACACCCGTCTGTTCACCAAACCCCTGGGGGCTCCCATGCCTAGCACGTGGAAACGCACCCCACCTCTAGGAAATAATAGTGAAAGTGAAGTCACTCAGTCATGTCCGACTCTATGTAACCCCATGGACTACAGCCTACCAGGCTCCTCTGTTCATGGGATTTTCCAGGCAAGGGCACTAGAATGGACTGCCATTTCCTTCTCCAGGGGATCTTTCTGACCCAAGGATGGAACCTGAGCCTTCTGCATTGCAGACAGACACTTTACCATCTGAGCTATCAGGGAAGCCAGGAAATAATAAAGGGAATTCAAAACTCAAAAGATGAGCAAGTTTGAAGTAACAGAATTAGGGGCCAGGACAGATCAGAGAAGGGAGGGTAATCATCCAAGCGGAGGAAAAGGCCAACTTGGGTATTTTACACATCCCAACATGAAGACCCAGAGGTCCGTCAAGAGAAAACAGCCCTGGGCATACTCCACAGCTCTACTCAAGACATTTTATGAAACATCGGAGCTGAACATCCCTTTCTGGGTTTAGGAACTTTTTCCTAGAAACCTTAGCACCTTTGTGTATCTTTTACTGGAAGTTAGTGTCTAAATCCTTTCCCAATCCCGTGAGAGGTGTGTGTGAAATGGTACCTGCCTCATGTTTTGTTTTGTTTTTTCCTGCATAGACGGGATAATCAGCATTTCAAAAGGAGTCTGGTGATGGGGTTGACGACTTTGGGAATGGACGCTGAACACGTAGTATGAAGTAGGGAAATCCCTGTGTAGATACCACACCCCTGAGATGCATAAAGAGAACTCTCCAAACCCCGGGGACCTCTGAAACAGTTTTGGAGCCCATTTCAAGAAGGTAAATTCCTCCCAGGATACAAGCCACCAAGCTCACCTTCCGAACCAACACCACGGCTTTTGTCGCCTGGATGCCAATAGCAGTAAGAGAGCAGACGTGTTTCTAATCACCCTCAGACAGAGGAAAGACACTGCATCCCCAGAGGATGTGCCCCCAAAGGTCATCTCTCGAGTGTGTGTCCCTGTTCCCCAGGAGGGTGGACAGCGGGGAGTCTGTGTGCTATACACGTTCCTATAACTCATCTGTAAACCTCAAAGCCTTCCCTCTGCTCACCGTGGCTTATGCGCAGGCACCAACACTGGAAGGCCATCATGTCTACTAGGAATGAATCAGTGACGTATCCACGTGGCCCGAATACAGCTCTCGCCGCGGGCAGCTCTACTCCAGGTTTCCGTCAACAAGGGAACGGGAAGATCGGAAAAGAGCAGAGGCCCATGACATCACAGATGCATTTGGTCAGTGACCAGAGCCCACAGTCAGTGGCCACAGGCAGAACATCCTCTTCCAAACGTAAGAAATGAATCCCCAGGCTGCAACTTTCATTCAAAAGCAGCACCATCCAACCGTGCGATTCTCGGGCATCCCTGTGGGTTGCAGCCCTCTGACCCTCACCATCTGTCTTCTGAACCTCCCTTGACACATCTCTGGGTGTGGCCAACCTCATTCACCCCCCACCTGCATGCAGGGCCACCAACACACACCAAGGGAGGGGCACTCTGTCACCCGAGGCATCGTGCAGCCCCCGGGACTTCGATTTTTTTTTTTTTTCTTTAACCAACCTTTTACTCTGTCTCCAGGAAGCAACTCAATGTCTGGGAAAAGCTCACAGAGACAGAACAGGGCAACTGAGTATGAAGTAATCTCCTCTGGCTAATCAAATTTTCCACTGACCCCAGACCTCCTGCCAGAGGATCTGCCTTCCTCAAACAGCCCATTTAGTTTAAACCATGGTTAAAGAAGCAGAATATCAACAGTCAGGCAGCAAGACTGGATTGAAAAAAAATGCAAGTCATCCCCCTACCCCATATGAATTTTCAAATTTATCTGGAAAGAGAGTGATTTGAAAGCCTAATTTCTCTTCTGAGAGAGTGGAAAACTTTCTATCCCTTTCAAGGGTGTTAAGTTACAGATGAAATGTGGCTTCGTTCTCACAGTATTAGAAATAAAGTTTATGAAAGAGACTCTCCTCAAGAGTGAAGCTAGCAGTTGTAAGCCATTCCACCCAAGTTCTTTCCTTTATTTGTTTAATATGCCAAAACGAGACCAGAGGGCGTACCAGGGAGCTGGCCTTCACTTAATCAGCTAACTGCCACCAGCAATAAACTTCTAGGGCAGCGTGTAAGGAATAAAACGTTCACAAAGATTTTATGAAAATAGAGTTTCAATTAAGGATTACAGCACAGCAAAGGCAAGTCAGGTGCTACCGTCACGGTTCTTGGGAGCAAGAAACCGCGGGTCCAGACCATGTGGCCCTTCGCCCATCACCCTGGAAGGACCAAGTGTCTTCCTTTTACACATCACACCTCAGACGTGGGTCCAGAGAGCTCCGAGCGCCCAGCCTGGCGATGGAGTCTGTGTCCCTGTCCCTGTGCGTATCTTGCTGCACAAACAAGGACATCGTGCAGCTCGCTGCATCCCTTCCACGGCAGTCACGTGTGCAGCCACTCAACTGTCAGTGACGGAATAAATCATCCCGTCCTCATCGGGAATGTAAAGTATCACCTGAGTTCCAATCAAGCTGCGAGTGCAAAGAATTTGCCAGTCATCGAATCCAGGAGAGGCCGTGATTACCCAGAGTCTTCCACAAACAACTGATGAAAAATTAGGGCTCAGTATGTCTCAAAACAACGATTTAAGTGCGGCATGATCACTCGAGTAAAGCTGCCTGGATTCAGCTGGAATGTGACATTTCAGAAAAGGCACAAACCCGACTGCAGAGTCATAATTATCAATTCAGGAATTGACAGAAGGTGGAAAAGTTGAGCGAGTCTGTGTCTCATTTTCCTCTTAGGCCAACAACCAGATGACTCTGAAAATATAACCAGCGGCTGTAGGCTTATCTAGACTCAGTTCGACCTGCTCTGACGGTCCTTGTGAAAAGCAGACACAGAGGAGGGTGTTCGGTGGGCACCCCGGGGAACAGCCTTGTTCACTGTGTAAGCGAAAGTGAGATCAGTGTTCTCATTCTTTATTTTTCTGAAGTAAATGCAGAGAGGGGAGTGGGGGGGAAGGTCTTAAAAGTTTTAATGACGATACCACATATGCCATATATATGAAGATGGTGCTTTGTTACAATGTACTCAGTTACTGGAAGAAACACTGACTGGACAACAGGTTTAGGTATCAATCAAGCATCACCGTTATTATCAGCAGGAGCCTGAATCTTTTCCCTCGCTGGAGTCCTAAATGTGCAAGCTTTACATTTACATTCAGGCATCCCATAAGAGAGAAACTGTGGGTGTGGGTGGGAACTTAATTGGAAACCAGTACTCCACACACGTTTCCGTCCTGTGTATACGTGGAATTATGCAAAGGCAAGAATTGGAGTGGGGAAAGGAGGACACAGATGTATTTTCACAGACAATTAGGTAAGCCCGGGGAGAAACCCAGGGCTGATGAAGGTTCAGCAATGAGGGGCTTGTTGTCCGCTATGTGTCAGTGGGGGAAGGGGGGTGTCTACAAAACAGTCCCTTCAGTTACTGAGCTCCTCAGGCTGGAAGTCAAGTTCAAAAACGCAGGGTGATCGGTCCTCTGCCAGGCAACAGGTGTCTCCCTGTGGGTGTGGTTAAGCCGGCTGGGTTCTGGCCCAATTCGAATACCTTTTTCATTTCTGGTCCCTTTTTGTTGAACGCAAGACCTCGCAACGGTTCAGTGACTGGGTCCTTTCATACAACAGCCCTGCTCCCGCCCCGCACCCCTGGGATCCAACCAACGGGAACACAGTACCCGAAGGAATTTCTGCGTTTCCAGCTGTACCGTCAAAGTCTCAGGCGACCCCGCCTCCAGCCCCTCCATCACCACCAAGGACCCCGCGGACTAGTCACGTGTGGAAACAGAGCCCCACCTCCGCAGCAGCCACGGCAACCCGGAAAGGGTTAAAACATCAGCCAAATAAACATGCTCACACACAGTTGCCAGAGAACAAGATGGCAACCTCCTGGTCCTCGCCAGGAGGGTCCGGCGCCCTGACCCCCGTGGCCTGCGGCCCGGGGCCGGGATGCAGACGGCAGGGGCTCCAAGGTGGCACTGTGCCCTGAGCGGTCGGCGGGTGGCGGGGAACGCGGGACAGCGGCGAGCGGGTGTGGGGGGTCCTCCACTTAGCAAAGTTGTCAAGGCGCAGGTGCCCCCCTGGCCTGCCGCCCTGACGTCCCCCGCGCACGGGCCTCCTCAGGGGGCGATGTGCCATCATTACGCTCGCTGGCACCGTCAGCCTTTTTTTTTTTTTTTTTGCGGTCGGGGAGGTGGGGGTCACTGTTGTCACACCCGGGAGCAGGGCCCCGCCCAGCCGGCAGCCGCGGTGGCAGCGGCCGGAGCCAAGAGACAGGCGCCCGCCCCGGGTGAGCCACGGGCTTCGCGAACCCCAACAGGTCCCGGGCTCCGGGATCGCAACCCCGCGGCCGGCGCGGGCATGCGGGCCCGGCGGTCCTGCCCTGGCCTCAGCGATCCCGCTCTCCGTGGGTCCCTCCACTGCCACCACCCCGACACGGCCCCGAGGGTCCACCGAGAGCTGGAACTGACGCGCGGCCGGCGGTGGGCTGCTCCACCGCCCCTTCCCCACCGCGCGCAGCCCGCCCTCGCCTTGGACCCGGAGCCACCTGTCTAAAGCACAGGACCCAGGGCCGTAAAGTTGCAATTTGCAAACAAGCGCCAGATCCACCGCACCCGGGCGGCCCCCGCTGGAGGGTTCAGGTGGAATCTGGCGATGGCGCACAGGGTCTCGGTCAGTCCCAGGGGTGCCGCGCTCGTCCCCAGCACTGGTCCCCCGGTGCGGTCCTCCCGCGCCTCGCCCACCAGCACTCACCATCACGTTCCCTTGCATTTTAGCCGTCTTAATCATCGCCTTCTCCTTCATTTTGCCCCAAGTCTGAACCTGACTTCTGGCCCGGAGAAGAGTAACTTAATCCATTGTCTCGCTGATGATTAAAGTAGAGATTGGACCGGCTGAAGACTGGGTGGAGTTGGCTTTTGAAGGAAGAAAAAAAAAATTCTTGCAGCGGTTAGGCGTCCCCCTTCCGCCACCCTGTCCCTCTCCACTCCTGGGCAGATCACAATAGCAATCAACTCTTTTCGGCCGCCGCTTGGAAAGAAAAATTTAAAAGACGGAGAAGAGGCTGTGGGGGTGTTGCTGCTTTCAACAAAAGCCGGCGGGCCCCGGGAGCGGGGGCGCGAGGAAAGAGGCTGCGAGGCGCGGGGCCAGCTCGACAGCCTGCGTGTCCGGCGGGCGGGCCGGCCGAGCTTCGCCAGCGACAGCGGCTGGCGCGACGCGCGGGGCGCACGCGGGGACCCTGGGCGGCGCGGCCCGCGGGGGGGATCCTCGGCGGGGGCCGGGCGCCCGGCGCCGCACTGGTCCCTAAGGGCGGCGACCACGGTGCAGGCGGGCCCTTGTGTGTGTATATCTGTGTGTGTGTGTGTTGTGTGTGCGCGCGCGCGCGCGTCCACACAAGGCTGCGCTGCTTGAACCCGGCTAGACCAGGATGCTTCGAGCCGCAGCAAGGTTAAGCGAGCCGAACCTTCTGGGTAGAACCGGAGCCCCCCGAAGCACCCCTCCCAGGTACACGCCCCCTCCCCGCGGGCCCAGTGTGCGTGGCGCGCGCTCGCTGGGTTTTTAGCGCGCGCGCGCGTCCACACAAGGCTGCGCTGCTTGAACCCGGCTAGACCAGGATGCTTCGAGCCGCAGCAAGGTTAAGCGAGCCGAACCTTCTGGGTAGAACCGGAGCCCCCCGAAGCACCCCTCCCAGGTACACGCCCCCTCCCCGCGGGCCCAGTGTGCGCGGCGCGCGCTCGCTGGGTTTTTACAAACAGGCACCGCCGCCTGCCGCCAGGCGCGAGCGCAAGATCGGCTGAGACCACATCCCGGCTGCGCCCCCCGCAGGGAAGGGAGAGGCCGGGCTGAGCCGGCGCCGCCTAGCCCTTCGGTGGCTCAGGCGAGGCGCGGGAAGCAGAGCGCTCGTAAACGTTGTGGTTTCGGGTTACCAGGAGATGCACGGAGCGTCTCCATGGTTTCAGAGACGATCTGCGTCCGAATCTGCCGCTGCGGCCCCGGGAACCTCGCTGGGCGGCGACACTCGCGGCCGGCTCTGCGCCGGCTCACCTGGCTTCCCAGGCTCCGCTCTCTCCCCCAGCCCCGGCCTCCGCCCTAGCTGCGGCCCCTTGGGCGTCTTTGTTTCCGGATTGGATCCCGCCGGCTTCCCACACTCCAGCCTCGCGCCAAGGGGTCTGCCTGGCCCCTGAGCCCCCACCGCAGCTCTGATCCCCCTCCCCCCACCGCTCCCCCACCCCCAGTCTTCACCCCAGGCGGCGGGCTGCCTGCTGACCGCGCCGGGCTTTTCCTGGTCACCACCCCAGGCCTCTCCCGGGAGGCCGTAACAGGTCCCAGGCGCGGCTTAGCTCCTGGACCACACGGGGACGCGCGCTCCCGAGAGCACGCACGCCGAGAGGGGTCAGATTCAAATGCTGCCAACCCAGGCCGCCAGGATGCTCCCGGCGCCGGCTTCCCTCCTCCACCGAGGATCAGGCCACCGCAGAAACCGGACTGGAGCTGTTTCACCCGACATCAGCGCGTCAGGCTTGAAGTCACTGTGTGTGTGTGTGTGTGTCTGTGTGTGTGTGTCTGTGTGTGTGTGTGTCTGTGTGTGTGTGTGTCTGTGTGTGTGTGTGTCTGTGTGTGTCTGTGTGTGTGTGTCTGTGTGTGTGTGTACACGTCCTCGCCGGTGAGTGGGGAGGGGGGGCCGAATGAGAAACCTTTCCATTTCTTTATATTCATAACAAAAAATCTCATATAAGAATGAACAGGAGCCCAGTTTTCAACACGCACTCGGAAAATTATGAGCAACTGCTACCGTAATCATATGCAAATTATTCACAATGCCTGCATATATGAAATATATATATGTATATATATAGTAGGTCCGTCTATGGGGTCACACAGAGTCGGACACGACTGAAGTGACTTAGCAGCAGCAGCAGCAGGTATATATATATACCTACTGCAAGCAGTTGGTTTACAGGTGAAAAAGACTTGTAACTAATGATTTGTCATAAAAGATAAGTGGAAGAAATAGCTGAAACAAAGCTGAATTGAAAAGCAGAGTTTAAAGGAACCTGGATTAGGATTTGCCTGTAAAGTGGCAGGCATAACACATTTTTTTTTTAGATTTAAGAAGCTCTCTCCTATGTTAGGGTTCTTAATGACAACTTTTCTCTAAAAATGAACATGGGCACAGATCATCCTTGTACTGTTGACCTTTACACTAAACCCAGTTTATTGTGGTCAAAATTATTGCCAGTATAAATTGTTTTTGAGCAGAATTAATAGCCTCTTTATTTGAAGTGGCATTAATACCTTCAGAATCTTCTTCCCTCTCTTTCCCACCAAAACTGCTCCCTCAAAACCTGGCTTTTCCCATCCCATCCCATGTTGGAGTAGGGAATGACAGTTAAGACAACAAGACAGAAGTATTTTTTAATGGAAGTATAACTGACATATCACACTGTGTCAGCTTCAGGTGTGCGAGGCACTGATTTGGTGTTTGTAAACACTGTGAGATGATCCTCATGAGAGTTTTATCAGCATCCGTCCCCACACCGAATTACAAGTTTTTCTTGTGATAAGGACTTTTTAAGATCTAGTCTCTTAGCAACTTTCAAATATGCAACTCAGTGCTGTTAACTACAGTTAGCATGCTGTACATTATATTCCCATGACATTTCATAACTGGAACTGTGAAAGTCGCTCAGTCGTGTCAGACTCTTCGAGACCCCACGGACTATACAGTCCACGGAATTCTCCAGGCCAGAAGACTGGAGTAAGTAGCCTTTCCCTTCTCCAGGGGATCTTCTGAACCCTAGGATCAAACACAGGTCTCCCGCATTGCCGGCGGATTCTTTACCAGCTGAGCCCCAGGGGAAGCCCGAAGAATGACCCGGGATTTGAACACGGGACCCTCTCATACCCCAAGCAAGAATCATACCCCTCGACCAACGAGTGCCCCCTGCGGGGGCTTTCTCAGTTCCTTCATAACTGGAAGTCTGTCCTTTCCGACCACCTTCACCCATTTCTCCTTGCACGCCTGCCCTTGCAATCGATTTATTTTCTGAGTCTTCGAGCTATGCGAAGGAAATGGCAACCCACTCCAGTACTCTCGCCTGGAGAAGTCCATGGACAGAAGAGCCTGGTGGGCTATAGTCCATGGGGTCACAAAGAGTCAGGTACGACTGAGTGACTAACACTGTGAGCTTGGTCTTCATTTTGCTTTGTTTTTCAGATTGCACGTATAAGTGACAACATGCAATACTTGTTTTTCTATGTCTGGCTTATTTCAATTAGCATAACGGCCTCAAGGGCCATCTATGTTGTTACAAATCGCAAGATTTCACTCTTTATGGTTGAGAGGAGGCTTCCCAGGTGGAACAGTGGTAAAGAGACTCCTGCCAATGCAAGAGACGCGAGTTTGATTCCTAGGTGGGAAAGATCCCCTGGAGGAGGAAATGGCAACCCACTCCAATACTCTCGCCTGGAGAATTCCACAGACAAGAGGAGCCTGGTGGGCTGCAGTCCATGGGGTCACAGAGAGTCGGACATGACTGAGTGACTCTGCACGCTGGTCCATTCTGTGATAGTCCATTCTGTCCATCAGTGGACACGTGTTATTTCCATATCTTGGCCACTGTAAATGATGCTTAAATGAACATGAGTGTGCATATGTCTTTTGAAGGGAGTGTTTGTTTCCTTGTGACAAATACCCAGAAATGAAATTTCTCGATCATAAGGTGGTTCCATTGTTAGTTTTCTTAGGAAGCTCCACACCGTTGTTTTTGTTTTTGTTTTCATAGCGGCTGCACCAGTACAGGGCTTCCCTCATAGCTCAGTCGGTAAAGAATCGGCTTGCAATGCAGGGGACCCCAGTTCAATTGCTGGGTGGGGAAGATCCTCTGGAGAAGGGATAGGCTACCCACTCCAGTATTCTTGGGCTTTTCTCACAAGCATTGCACAGGGCTTCTCTTTTCTCCACATCCTCACCAACATTTGCTATTTCTAATCTTTTTATAATGACCATTCTAACATAGATGAGGTGATATCACTGTGGTTTTGATCTGTATCTCTCTGATGATTAGTTGGCCATTTGAATGTATTCTTTGAAAAATATCTATTCAGGTCCTCTACCATGTTGTAATCAGGTTGTTTGTTTATTTGATATTAAGGTGTATGATTTCTCTCTATATTTTGGATATCAGTCCTTTATCAGGTAATATGAGTTACGAATGTCTTCTGCCATCTGGCAGCCTGCCGTTTCATTTTGCTGATTGTCCTCTTTGCTGTGAAGAAGCTTTGCAGTTTGACGTAATACCACTTATTTACTTTTACTTTTGTTGCCTTTGGTTTTGGGGTCAAATCCAAAAAAAAACCTATTACCAACCCCTGTGTTATTTATGTTTTCTTCCAGGCGTTTTACGGTTTCAGGTCTTACATTCACATCTTTAATGTACAGTGCGTTAATTTTTGTGTGTGGTGTAAAATACTGGCCCAGTTTCATTCTTTCATGTATGAGCATCCAGTTTTCCCAGCAAAACTTATTAAAGAGACAGAGCTCTGTATTCCGCTTCATTGATCAATGTCTGTTTTTATGCCAATACCATACTGTTTGGATTACCAGAGCTTTGTAATAAAGTCAGGGCTTATGATGTCTCCAGATTTGTTCTTCTTTCTCAAGACTGCTTTGGCTATTTAGGGCTGGCCTTCTTTGATTCCATACAAATGTTAGGACTGCGCAGTTTCTGTGGAAAATGCCGTAGGAACTTTGATAGGGATTATATCACATCTGTAGACTGCCTTGGGTGGTGTGGACATTTTAACCATATTAATTCTTCCAACCCACGCACACAGAATACATTCCCATTTATTTTTGTCTTCTTCAGTTTCTTTCATTAATGTCTGATAGGTTTCAGGGTACAAGTCTTTCACCTCCTTGGTTAAATTTATTCATAGGTATAGGACAAAATTTTTTAATTTTGTCATTTTCCTAGCTTCCTTTAAATTATCTCTGAAAATAGCAAGTGAGATAGTATGGATTAAATGTTAAATTAATGGATAAATAATTCTGCTAGTAGACAATGTTTTTCCTAACACTCAACCAACAGTATCAGCCAAAACTACTTGCTCAGCACCCCTGTGTTCTCTGTTCCTGCCTAGCCTCTGGCAGGAAGAGCTACAGAAAGACAGGGCTGAGAGCGGGCATAAAGAGGAGACGTGGTACGGAATCAAAGCAAGGCAGCTCTGGGTTCAGCAGTGACTGTTCAGTCTTTGCGACTCATCTAGCCTTTGACTGAACGACACTGAAGCAAAAGAAAAAAAAAAAAGAACGAAGACAGAAAAAGCAGAGTCTGGGAGAAAGAAAGAAACCAAGAATATGGGGGTAAATGCTTGAAACAGTGGAGGCACACCTGTCAAAATATTTTGGGATATTAAATGTTCTCAGAAAGTTAGATTAGAAATATCTGAAGATGGCACGGACATCAGAACCCCTCTCCTCACCCTCACCTTCAAAATGTTTTTTCCCTCTGCTGCATTTATGAACATGGGATGCAAATGTGGTCCTGTATTTATCAGTAAGTGTTGGGTCATCTCTCCAGTTTTTGCAGTTGTATTTCCAGGTGTTTTTTTTTTTTCCTAATCTATGAGAAGAGCATATTATCTCATAGTTTGGTGACAATACTACGGCGATAGTGTTTCTGTTAGTTTTCAGCAGATAGGATCTGCATGCTCCGAGGCAGCCACACCCCAGGGACAGCATTTTGCTGCATGTGGACTCATGGACATTATTTAACTCCACCAGGCTCTCTCCAGACCTGCTGCCTCAGAGCCGTAGTTTGGTCCATTCTGCTCCTTCCTGAATTCATGTATCGCTGGCATCAGAGGCTGCTTTCACCAAAGCAGCTTTGACTTAAGTTGAGGGGTTTGGTACAATGTTCAGTCTCACATTTGACATCAGGTAATATTTACAACAGAAGAGCAGACCCATCACGTCATTTTATCAGTGTTCATGTCTTGTAACTTATTACTAGAAGTTTAACTTTGGTGAGGTGAATTTTCGCTGTAAGGAAATGCAACATGTGAAATTCCTTATGTATAAAAGTGAAAGTCAAGGTAACTTTGAGTTCTCCAGAAAAACAGAATACACACGTGTGTGTGTGTGTGTGCATGTGTGTGTGCATGTGTGTGTGTGACTTCTCAGGTGATACAGTGATAAAGAACCCACATGTCAATGCAGAAGGCACAAGAGCTCAGTCCCTGTCTTGGGAAGATGCCCTGGAGCAGGAAATGGCAACCTGCTGCAGTGTTCCTGCCTGGGAAGCCCATGGACAGTGGAGCCTGGTGGCTCCAATTCATGCAGAGTCAAACATGAGTGAGCAACTGAGCACCGGCATGCACACATGTGCGCGTACACACACACACACACACACACACACACACACACACACACACACACACACACACACACTATGGGCTTCCCTGGTAGCTCAGCTCGTAAAGAATCTGCCTGCAATGCAGGAGACCCTGATTCAGTTCCTGGGTCAAGAAGATCCCCTGGAGAAGGCAGAGGCTACCCATTATAGTATTCTTGGGCTTCCCTGGTGGCTCAGATGGTAAAGAACCCACCTGCAATGTGGAAGACCTGGGTGGGTAAGGTCCCCTGGAGGAGGGCATGGCAACCCACTCCAGTATTCTTGCCTGGAGAATCCCATGGACAGAGGAGCCTGGCGGGCTAGTCCATGATGTCCTAAACAGTCAGATGTGTCTGAGCAATTAAGCACATAGACTCTATAATACATAAATTTATATATGTATATATAATTATATGTAAACACATATAGATGTATATATGCATATATATTGTCATATAAAAATATATATATAATTTAATGTATTATAAGAGATTGGCTCACACAGAGGCTGTCAAGTCCTGAAATCTAGAGTCAGTACGCTGGAGACCCAGAAGAAACAACTGTGTAAGTTCCACCCCAAAGTCAACAGACTCAGGACTCAAGAAAAGTTAATGCTTCAGTATGAGTCTGAATGCAGGAAAAAACTGACATCCCAGCCCAGTGCAGTCAGGGAAGGGCTCCTGCTTTCTCAGCATTTCTGGTCTATTCATGTCTTCGACTGAGTGCATGAGGCCCACACACATTAAGGAGGGCAATCTGTTTTACCCTGTCTGCTGATTCAAATGTTAAAGTCATAACAAAACAAAAAACACCCTCACAGAAATATCCAGAATAATGTTTGAACAAACATATGGATACCCCATGGCCCAGGCAAGTTGACTGGTCAACCTAACCAGCACTGTGCATAGGAAAAGGGTGATTGTTCTCATCACAAACTAGTCCTTACCCACAGCTTAATTCACTACTGATGATCTTTAAAATCTGAGCTTTCTTTCCATATTGAAAACATCATTCATTCTATATACTTTGATTCACCCATATATTTTCAGGAAAATAGCTTCTGAAAAAAATGTGATCTACCAATATTTATTTTTAAAATTGCACAAGAATGATAACAATGGTTTAGAAAAAACATTTAGAAATTAGACAAATCAACTTAAAATATGTAGCAATAGTTAACGTTATGCCAAACACAGTGATTTTAGTATAGAAAACATTCTTTATCCTAGAGGATTTCACGGGGTTGAGTGGGAGACATCAAAATTAATAATATTAACAACAAAATTAAGAACATAAGTAATAAGTCTTGTGGAGTGTTTAGGCAAATCTCAGAGAAAATTAAAACAAATGATGACATCTGAAACACACCTCAGAGAAGGACATAAACACAGCAAGTAGAGAATCATGGAAGCAAGGCAAAGGGCGACCAGCAGAGGAACTTCAGGAGTCGTCCAGCAGCAGCACACAGAAGCAGGGGTGGGTGATGGACACAGTGGATGGGCACTCTGAGGCCAGCAGCGACAGCCCTAAGCCAACTCCCCTGAGAGATGGAGTGGCAAGGCTGCAGCCCCCAGGCGGCACATGACGCAGAGATCCATGTCTTAAAAACGAGTGTCTTCTCACAGAAACAGCCGAAATGTCCACTAACAGAGGAATGGAAACAGACCAAGTGGTACACACACACTATGGAATATTACGCAGCCAGGAAAAGGAGACGATGCCGTTTGCAGCAACACGGATGGGCCCCGAGATGGTCATGCTGAGTGAGATAAGTCAGGTGGGGAAGGAGAGAGAGCCCATGACATCCCTTACACGTGGAGTCTAAAAAGAAACGATACACACACATTAACAAGACAGTGGAGGCCTCACAGACGTAGAGAAGGCACTTCCAGTGATCGGGAAAGATGGGGGAAGGGACAGTCAGGGAGTGTGGGATGGACAGGGACACTCTGCTTCTTTAAAATGATAACCAGCAAGGTCCGACTGCACAGCTCGGGGAACTCTGCTCAGTGTTATGCAGCAGCCTGGATGGGAGGTGAGTTTGGGGGAGAATGGATACATGCATGTGGATGGCTGAATCCCCTCGCTGTTCACCTGAAGCTATCACAACACTGTTAATCGGCTGTAGCCTAATCCAAATTAAAAAGCTAACATAATGAATGTCTTCCCCTTCAAGCTGGGCTCCAAGGGCTAAGAGCCCAGGCAACGGGGCAGCTCATGCATGAACTCTGAGTAGAAACTATAAAGGCATGGGCAGTGTGGCAGGGAGTCTGCGTGACTCATTCATGCATCCCTGATGTAAACCCAGTCCTGCTTGCATCTGACATTTCTCAACCG
Source organism: Madoqua kirkii (assembly GCA_006408675.1). Classification (NCBI taxonomy): domain Eukaryota; kingdom Metazoa; phylum Chordata; class Mammalia; order Artiodactyla; family Bovidae; genus Madoqua; species Madoqua kirkii. The sequence goes on from SJYC01023350.1 coordinate 27,831, forward strand.
TTCCTTCACAGCCATGCCCTGGCACATCACCAGGAGATGGAGACAAAATCTGGCACCAACTCAGTGATAACTGCAACATTAGAACTGCCATGTTGGATGCTGTAAATCAACTCAACTTCAACAGAAAATGTTTAAAAATTTTAAAAATAAAAAAATTAATTCCTCAGTGGTAAAGAATCCTCCTGCCAATGCAGGAGACTGCGGAGGATGCGAGTTTGATCCTTGGGTCAGGGAGATCTCCTGGAGGAGGAAATGGCAACCCACTCCAGTATTCTTGCCTGGAAAAATCTCATGGACAGAGGAGCCTGGCGGGCTATGGGGTTACAGAGAATCGGGCACGACTTAGTGACTGAGATAAGGGCACTGCTTGAGCAGTTAACCTTTCTTACAGCTACAGTGGTCCTTACAACAACTTCTCTTGTGTATTTATTTGCATGTCAGCTTCCCTGTTCCAGACACAGGGCACGTGCTGCCTTTGTCCTCTTTGTGTCCTCAGGCTCTCAGACTGTGATGGGACTTTGTTCAGCAGGGATTTCCCTGCTGGTCCAGTGGTTAAGAATCTGCCTTGCAATGCGGGGGACAGGAGTTCAATCCCTGGTCGGGAAGCCAGGATCCTACATGGATCCGGTGGATCAACTAAGCCCAAGCACAAACACTGAAGCCAGGCACCACAGCTAGGAAGTCCATGCACCACAAGGAAAGATCCTGCATTGGCCCCATGAAGATCCCATAGGCTGCATCTCACGCCCGACACAGGAAAGTACATACATAACCCAGAAAAGAGTGCGTGTTCAACGTAAGCGTCTTGAACAAATGGAACAATGGAGGGAAATGTGTGCTGCTTTTCTTCCCACTGCACATGCAGGCAAGAACTGACATCACACAGCGTTTCAGTATCTCTCCTGAACCTAGTTACATTGCTCGACTGATGAAAAAGATGTCAGAGACACCTCTAGTGTGTTTGTGAGTGAAGTGAAAATGTTAGTCGCTCAGTCGTGTCTGACTCTTTGCAGCCCCATGGACTGTAGCTCGCCAGGCTCTGTGGGCTTTTCCAGGCAAGAATACTGAACTGGGTTGCCATGCCCTCCTCCAGGGAGTGTGTTTGCAAATGACCTTCCAAATTTAATTCAGTTCAGTTCAATTGCTCAGTCGTGTCCGACTCTTTGCGACCCCATGAATCCCAGCACGCCAGGCCTCGCTGTCTTTCACCAACTCCCAGAGTTCACTCAGACTCACATCCATTGAGTCCGTGATGCCATCCAGCCATCTCCTCCTCGGTTGTCACCTTCTCCTCCTGCCTCCAATCCCTCCCAGCATCAGAGTCTTTTCCAGTGAGTCAACTCTTCGCATGAGGTGGCCAAAGTACTGGAGTTTCAGCTTCAGCATCATTCCTTCCAAAGAAATCCCATGGCTGATCTTTGGAATGGACTGGTTGGATCTCCTTGCAGTCCAAGGGACTCCCAAGAGTCTTCTCCAACACCACAGTTCAAAAGCATCAATTCTTCGGTGCTCAGCCTTCTTCACAGTCCAACTCTCACATCCATACATGACTACTGGAAAAACCTTAGCCTTGGAGAGCTTTATTTTTGGCAACATTTTCCCCTTCCAGTGTAGACCGGGAGCCACAGGAACTGGGTACGTTCTTCTTTATCTCTGGCTTCGCCCAGTTGAACAGTGTTTTCCCTTGCCCCAGTGACATCATGGACTTCTCAGGAATGAGATGATTCCGACCCATGTTCTCTACGAGAATATGGACTCTAGTAGTAATTTTTTTTAATGTTTATTTATTTGGCTACACCAGGTCTTAGTTGAGGCACATGGGATCTTTGCTTGTACAATGCTGCAGAATATGGGACCTAGTTAGCTGAGCACGGTTCAAACCCAGGCCCCCTGCATTAGGAGAGGGAAATCCTAGTCTTCTACTTTAGGTAATAGACTCCTATGGCCCAAAACACCTACAGGTTGGAGGTTTTTCTCTCCTCTTACTTGTCTCTGAACATTAATGAGCATGTTCTACTACATGGACAGAGGAGCCTGGTGGGCTGCAGTCCCTGGGGTCGCAGAGAGTTGGACACAATTTAGCGACTAAATGACAACTACTTACACCCAATTCACAAGTGGAGGAAAGAACAGTAAGGAGCCTGGGTTTCACATCCCGGTGTGCATGCATGCTCAGATTGCAGCCCACCAGGCTCCTCTGTCTATGGGATTCTCCAGGTGAGAATACTGGACTGGGTTGTCATTTCCTACTCCAGGGGATCTAACCCACCCAGGAATCGAACCTGTGTCTCTTGCATATCCTGTATGGGCAGGCAGATTCTTTACCACTGGGCTACGTAGGAAACCCTAGTCATGTCACAATCCAACATTTTAGGCTAAAACCACAGCTATTCTGCTGGTTCACCTCACCACCTCCTCACCCTAATGAAGACCTCTTGATTTGTCTTTTGTTGCTATTAAATACCTTCTTAATGACCTGTAAGAAGTATTCACTGTTGATAGCTCTTTTATACATTAGGAAAATTTATAAAGAGAAGCTTTGTAAATAAACAAATTACTGAAAAATAGGAGCTGTTAAGTATATGAAAATCCTGTTATCCTTAGGCAATATAAAATTTCTTTATATGACATCTGTTAAAGAACACCAAGAGGGCAGAGTACATATTTTAGGGTTCCTATGCAACACTTACAGACTGAAAGTAATGGACACAGAACATGTCTGTAGGTAAAAAGAGGGACTTGAATTTGCTGCTAAGATTATGCATTCGCTTTAGCCCCTGAGCTGGGAACACAAAGATCTCTTGACTTTTGCCAGGGTTCTTTGCTCTGAGCCCAAGGTTACAAACGCCCATAAAGGAACAGAAAGCTGAAGGATTGTCAGGAAACTGTCATCCATCTCAGCAATCAAGAAGAATCAATCCTGAGTGTTTTGGAATTGCAGGCTCATTGCCAATCTACAGCGGAAACGCACGTACCACACCTTATTTCTTCCCTGCTAAAAATGCCACAAGCAGAATTCAAAATGACCTACAAAAATGCAAGTTTGACTCTTTTGTCTTTCGACAAAAGTAACATTAACTCAAGCCGCAAGAAGTTGTCATTTCACAGCCACTAAAATTGTTACAATAAAAAAGTCAGATAATAGCAACTGTTGATGAGCCCATGGAGGAACTGGAAGCCCTGTCAGCTACACACTGGAACTTGCCGTGGGC
>SJYC01023351.1:0-122190 GCA_006408675.1 Madoqua kirkii
CTGAAGGAGGTCAGCCCTGAAAATTCATCAGAAGAACTGATGCTAATGCTGAAGCTCCATTACTTTGGCCACATGATGTGAAGAGCTTAGTCACTGGAAAAGACCTTGATGCTGGGAAAGATTGAAGGCAGGAGGAGAAGGGGACGACAGAGGAGGAGACAGTTAGATGGCGTCACTGACTCAACGCATGTGAGTTTGAGCAAACTTCAAGAGATAGTGAAGGGCAGTGAAGGCTGGCATGTTGAAGTTCATGGGGTCGCAAAGAGTCAGACATGACTTAGCAACTAAGCAACTTGGAAATGGAAGAGTTATTCCGAAAGACTGTGAATTGAAATAAAATCATTCATGCTTAAAAGTGTATATTACCTTTGGAATAACAATGATACACTTACTGGAAAAAATCAATCATTGTGTCAAGTACAAATTGGCACTTGCCATCTATCTGCACAAGGATTAAATCCTGTGCAGCAGCAGCTGCTGACTTTCAGCATCTTCTGAAAGGAGCTCAGGGTGTAGGGCAGAAATGAGGCACTCTATGCTCAGGGAAATACTGGCAGAACAAGCTTTCAGATGGTTAGGAATTTTCAGGAGTCGATTTTATGAGCCCAGTTCTTGAATCTACTCATATTAAGAAAAGCACTAAAGTCCTTCATGGTAACAACTGCTCCTTGTGACTAGTAGAAACTTTCCGGAAAAATACATGCTTGATTGACGTACTTCTCCTTCACCAAAATCACATATATACTGACTTTCCCTTACCTGTTTGGAGCAGTTTCTTAGTGCTATTTAAGGTACTCCCAGACTATAGTCTTCATTTTGCCCCAAATAAAACTTAACTCACAACTCTTACACTGTAAAGTTTTAAAGTTGGCAATTGCCAAATAGAGAATATTGCCACATCTGTACTATACATTTCCAAGGCATTTCATTGGTCAAATTTAATATTCCACTTTCAGCCATTCATTCATGACTTATTTCTGTTCCTCTGGACCCAGCTCAAAATTAATGTTTCCATGTTCAGATGACTTTAATTCATTCCATGAAAACCTTTTTCTCTAATGGGGTCTACAAAAATGTAGAAAGCATGTTCATCTAAGTCAGTTATATTTATGGACACTACGTGATCCAATAGATGCAGTATAGCTTCCTTTTAGAAAGCTAATGAATTTTTTAATTTCAGGGAAGTGAAATAGTCCATATTTAATAACATAACTTATATTTTCTCTTTGGCAGAAGCTCTTTAGCCAAAACATGTGAAATGCATCCCAAGCTATTGTTCTTCCCTCCTACAAACTGTTTCTTAAATCACACAGGGCATTAAAGTCAGAAAGGGATAAAATGCTAGTAGTCATGGACGAATGTAAGAGTTGAACCATAAAGAGGGAAGAGCACTCAAGAACTAGTGCCTTTGAATTGTGGTGGAGAAGACTTTTGAGAGTCTATTGAACTGCAAGGATATCAAACCAGTCAGTCTTAAAGGAAATCAACCCTGAATGTTCACTGGAAGAACTGATGATGAATCTGAAACTCCAATACTTTGGCCACTTCATACCAAGAGCTGACTCACTGGAAAAGACTCTGATGCTGGGAGGGATTGGGAGCAGGAGGAAAAGGGGACGACAGAGGATGAGATGGCTGGATGGCATCACCGACTTGATGGACGTGAGTCTGAGTGAACTCCAGGAGTTGGTGATGGACAGGGAAGCCTGACGTGCTGTGGTTCATGGGGCTGCAAAGAGTCGGACACGACTGAGCAATTGAACTGAAGTGAACAGTTGTGAAACTGGTAAGTTCACGTGGTAAAATTTGCAAACATGCCAAAACGCAGAAGTGAAAAGCAAATTCCCATCCCCTCTCCAACTGTCAGCCCTGTGATCCAAAGTTTCTGTGTATCCTTCTAGAAATTTCCCATGCATGCACAAACATGTATTCATATATATATTTCCATTTTTTGCCATGAATTTATTCTCCAATTGGACATAAAGAAAAGACGTTCCTGATTGGAAATTTTTATTCTAGACACATTTAGTGACAGAAAATAATAACACGCTATCTATGGTTTTATTTCCTATTTATTTATATACAGCATGTGCTTTTTTAAAAACCTTTTGCTTGACAATAACTAGAGTCACAGGAAGTCATAATGGTAATCTAGACAGGATTCATATACTCTCCACGCTGTTTCTTCCAATGCTATTGCTGCTTAGTTGCTCAGCTGTGTCTGATTTTGTGTGAGCCTATAGACTGTAGCCCGCCAGACTCCTCTGTCCACAGGATTCTCCAGGCAAGAATACTGGAGTGGGCGGCGATTGCCTTCTCCAGGAGATCTTCCTGACCTGCATATATTACATGTATGTACTTAAATGTGCTAAATGCAATATTTTAAAAGGTCAACGGAGATCATAACTTGAATGCTGTAATTAACATACCAGGTTTCTTAATCTATTTTTCTCTCATTTTATATAGCCTATGGAAGCCCAATTGATGTTTTTATATGCAGAATAGATATACTGGAGCTTTCAGGTGGATCTTTAATGAAGGTCATAATAATACATAGACCCTTTCCAGAAAGATGTGGAAAACACATTAATTCTATAGCAGGTAAAGTATATAAGCAGAAACCTTTCATGTCCGATCACTGACAGCAATGCAGTGTTTCAGAATCTGCATGTAAGCAGCTAGAAACGCTGCATCTTTTGCAAAGTCTGAGACCAAACTGAGCAAATGAAAGAAGCCCACAGAGAGAGCCCACGCTTCAGCGAGCCCAGTTTCCAATGGAATTAGGGGGTCAGGCGTAAAAGAGAGCCTCATTTCCATTCCTAGAAAAACCCAGAGCAATGCAGGCAACTGAATCCCATCCCCAGAGCATGTCCGCCTTGGCTGGGCAGCTTGCCTTATTAACCCCCAGCCTGCTGGACTCATTCCTCAAGCTGGCTTTTCTCAGGTTTTTCCTTGAAATTCCACAGATTCAGTTCTCTGTCTGTTCACATCCCATGCACTTTATAAGGCCCTGCTCCTCGCTGATGATGGCCTCCTGCATTCATTTCTCCATCTTCAGTTGGCGGGTCTGATGCACACCCCGGAGCATCGGACGTGATGCGTCTTCCACTGGTTCAAGGAAGACCACTGGGGCTAGTTCATGCCTTTTTCCTGGTACCAGGCGTGCAAGGCATGCACGCTTAACAATGTCTACCTAGAGACAAAGCTGTTCTTTTTTTAAAAAAAAAATGAAGACAATTCATTCAACAAACATTGACTTGGGCAACTGCCGTGGTCCTGACAGTGAATGAGACACAGGAGATAGAAAAGCAAGCAGGATAAACGTGTGAGGTTCTCAGGGCATTGTCTGAGAATCAGGGGAGGGAAACTGATTTCATCAAATGTGGGGTATCCATCTGCAAACTCTATATCAGTTATCCCAACCACTGTGCTTCCTGACGATACCTGCGGGAGTCAGAGACGACACGGCAGAGGAGGCGGAGCCAGGAGGAAGAGGAGGAGAAAGCGGCAGTTACATCTGTGATGGAGTCTTTTGACGTAAGTCATGATCAGTAGCCGTAAAGTGAAAGTTAGTGAAAGCTGCTCAGTCGTGCCTGACTCTTTGCAACCTCATGGACTTTGTTCATGGGATTCTCCAGGCCAGAATCCTGGAGTGGGTAGCCTTTCCCTTCTCCAGGGGAATCTCTTCCCAACCCAGGGATCAAACCCATGTCTCCCGCATTGCAGACAGATTCTTTACCAGCTGAGCCAAAAGGGAAGCCCAAGAACACTTGAATGGGTAGCCTATCCGTGCTTCAGTGGATCATCCCAACCCAGGAATCTAATCGGGATCTCCTGCTTTGCAGGCAGATCCTTTACCAAACGAGCTATCAAGGGAAGCCCAAGCCTTAAAAAGGACCAGTCCAATATAAAAAATCACATTCGTTTTGCCCACCACAAAGCAGCATAAGTTATCACAGAGGAGTGGCTCAGTGGTACGGAATCCTCCTGCCAAGGCAGGAGACCCGGGTTCGATCCCCCTGGGTCGGGAAGATCCTCTGGAGGAGGAAATGGCAACCCACTCCAGTACTCTTGCCTGGAAAATCCCATGGACAGAGGGGCCTGGCGGGCTACAGTCCATGGGGTGTCAAAGAGTCAGATGGGGCTGAGCATGCGTGCACGGGAGGACATTCTGGAGGGGACAAGCTGTACGGGCAGGAATGGCCTCAGTGGCTGCCAGCGGTGGGGGATTTTGTCCTGCTTAAGCTATCCTGTAGCTGCTGGACAGCCCTGCCTGATGGCAGCGTCAGGCAGACCAGTGTCCTGCTTCCCTACTCAGGGACCCCCTCCCTCAGCTCCTCCCACTGGATCCGTTGGTGATTCCCACCAGCCTAATTCAACCAGAAGCCGGAGGCAATAAAGCCCCTGCGGAAGGTACAGTGGTGGGGTGGGCGGTGTCCTGGGAAAGTTACAGAAAGAGAAATAGGCCAACTCAGTAGTCCGGCAAGACTTCTGAAGGCCTGGCGTTTGGCTTCGAACCTCCATCAAGGATTCCACAGAGTGAAGCAGAGACTACAGAGTCTGCAAATTAAATCTATGCATGTTCACTGAAATCCGAGTTGTCATTTTTGCAAAGGTGCTAAGTAGGCTTTGAGGAAGAGGGTGGTTATATAACAGATGCAGGATAAGAAGGCTGACTCCAAAGGGAATGGGTTTTAGCATGATTGCTGAGAATTACTGAATTCAGCAGCAAAACACACGGCCCTCTTAGAATATTTCATTTTCAAAAGCCTCTGAAAAAGCACTTGGGCGAAGCTTTCCTAAAGACTAGAAAGAAATATGATGTCAAGCGTATATTTTAACAGTTCTGCTAAGAGTGTGGTAAGCACCTCAGAAAGCCTGATATTATATGTTATATATGTATAAGGTAATTTTTAAAAATGTTAAGAGGGAAAAAAGTATGCAATCCATGAAGGATTTACATTTTATTACTAGGAAATATTTCTGGCAGGGATCTCATAAACATATTTTTCATTACGTCGGCTAAGTGCATACAAACAAGTAAATGTTTGTCTGTCTGTCCACTAGTGGCTGTTTAACCATCCTCATTATAGTGAGTATTTATATACTGAATTTATTTCTGGAATGCTTTCTAAATAATAGCGATGAGAACTGGAATGTGTTCTGGGATGGAGGCAGGAGTGGTCTGGGTCCATTTGGGCTGATGTGACTCAATATCCTATCCTGGGCAGCTTACCCACAACAGAAACCTCCTTCTCAGGTCTGGAGGCTGGGATTCCTTGGTTGGGGTGCTCACACGGACAATCGCTGGGGCAGGCGGAAGCTTCTTGACTTTTCACTGCGGCAGGAAAAGGATGAGCAAGCGCTCAGGTGTTCCTTTTTAAAAAATATATTTTACTGAAGTATCCTTGATGTACAATGTGCTAATTTCTGCTGCTGCCCTTGTTGTTGTCACGAAGTCATGTCCGACTCTTGCCGACCCCGTGGACTGCAGCACGCCAGGGTGCCCTGTCCTGCACCATCTCCTGGCGTTTGCTCAGCTTCCTGTTCATTGACTTGGGGGTGCCGCCCCTGCTGCACAGCCCGGTGATCCAGTTATACATATATGTACATGTTCCTTTTCATATTCTTTTCCATTGAGGTTTATCACAGGATATCCAATACAGCTCCCTGTGCTGTACAAGAATCTTGTTGTTTATCCATCCTCGACAGACTAGTTTGCATCTGTGAATTCCAAACTCCCAAACCATGCCTTCCCCACCTCTTCCCTCGGGTTCCTTTCTTAAGGGCAAAACTTTCATCACCTTCACGACCTAATTATCTCTCAAAGGCTCCGGCTCCTACTATCACCACCTGGGGGGTTAGGATTTCAGCATACGAATCTGGAGGGAGGGACACAGGCAATCTACTGCAGGCCCTAAGGTCGCAAAGAATCAGACACTGCTGAGCGGCTGAACACATGCTCGCGGGAGCACACACACACACACACACACGCACACACACACACACAATCAGTCCTTCCCAGGGGGACTATGTTACATCTGAGATTTCTTCACAGAAAAGGAGATGATATTTTTTTTCTCTTTTTTCCCTGCAAACAGTTCACCTAGCCAAATAACTGAGTCGAAGAAGGGGGTTGGGGAACAAGTGTTGCAGAATATTAGAAGAGTTGGGCTCCAAAACCAATGCAGATGGTGACTGCAGCCATGAAATTAAAAGACGCTTGCTCCTTGGAAGAAAAGTTATGACCAACCTAGACAGCATATTAAAAATCAGAGACATTACTTTGCCAAAAAAGGTCCATCTCTAGTCAAAGCGATGGTTTTTCTAGTAGTCATCTATGAGTGTGAGTTGGACTATAAAGAAAGCTGAGCGCCAAAGAACTGATGCTTTTGAACTGTGGTGTTGGAGAAGACTCGAGAGTCCCTTAGACTACACGGAGATCCAACCAGTCCATCCTAAAGGAGATCAGTCCTAAATATTCATTGGAAGGACTGATGTTGAAGCTGAAACTCCAATACTTTGGCCACCTGATGTGAAGAACTGACTCCTTAGAAAAGACCCTGATGCTGGGAAAGACTGAAGGCAGGAGGAGAAGGGGGTGACAGAGGACGAGATGGTTGGATGGCATCACCGACTCGATGGACATGAGTTTGAGTAAGCTCTGGGAGTTGGTGATGGACTAGTCCATGGGGTCGCAATGAATTGGACATGACTGAGTGGCTGAACTGAACTGACCTGGGTTGTGAATCAGCCTGAGGAGGCAGCGGTAGAAAGGCAGAGGGAGGGTGAATCAGGATGACTTAGTTAGGGACAGGAGAAAGGCAGAAGCACTCCCCTGTAGAGGACACTCCAGCTACATAAACAGAGCCAGTGGCTACAAGCCGCAGGAAGGCGGTTTCAGCTGAGTCACAGAAAGGATTCTCTCATTTCACAGGCTCCTCGTCCCTGAAGGTGGAGAAAAAGGCCCCTTTCCTCCCAGAGGGCTCTGTGGTCTGTAATCTGCTTTATATCCACCAGCAGCACAAGGCTGTTAGAAGTCTGGTCACAAGAAAATATTCAGGTGGTAGGTACTGAAAGGAGAAACTCAGGCACTGATAAAGTGACCTAAAGGGACCCTATGTCTAATTAGCAATATATTGGGGTTAAAAACTAAAGACTTTGATTCGTAGCTCTAACAGCTATTCTGTCGTTAGACAAAAACAACTACAATTCCAACCACCATATATATGACTTCATTTGTAAGTTATTGTGTTATCGTTCGCAGCTCATCTTTTTTTTATTTTTAAGAATAAAATCAATTCCAATTTTTGAGACTCAAAAGTGTAGACAATAATACAATTCATCATAAACGTAAGAAATAAAGACAAAATGAGATGAAAGTAAAGATAATAAAGGAATTAATCTTAAATAAATATCCTAAAAATACTAATGGTTTCCTTCTAGGCTTTTCTATGCATATTGCTTATGGGAAAGAGATTATATTTGTCAACATTTTGTATTCTGCATTTTCCCTCATAATGTTATGAGGATTTGTTAATGTAATAACCAAAGTAATGAAAAAATATTATCTTATTCTTTCTCTATAGTTATTATTCATGTAAGTCTCCACCCTTGGCTTTAATTTTTGGCTTATATTTTACCACTATTACTATGATTAATTTATAATTATGAAAGATATCTGTGGGCGTAAGGGTAAAATTTCAAAATAGCATGGAAAAGTAATAGTAAAAATGCAAATTATTCCTCCTCTCCATGATCACCACCAAGACCAGCATCACCACACCCTCAGTCAAATCCTCAAAGGAAATCACTTGGGGGTACCGCTTCTGGGTCTTCTGGCAGCTCCCTCTACAGTCTGAAGCAAGAAGCTTACCTCTTTTTTTAAAATTTATTTTATTGACATATAGTTGACTTACAATGTTGTGTTAATATCTGCTGTACAGCAAAGTGACTCAGTTATATATGTGTATGTGTGTTAGTCGCTTCAGTCGTGTCTGGCCCCTTTGCAACCCCACGGACTGCAGGCCGCCAGGCTCCTTTGTCTATGGAATTCTCCAGGCTACGATACTGGAGTGGGCTGCCATGGCCTTCTCCAGGGAATCTTCTCCACCCAGGGGTCGAACTTCATCTCTTATGTCTCCTGCATTGCAGATTGCAGGCGGGTTCTTTACCACCTGCACCACCTGGGAAGCATTCATATTATATAAATAATGAGTGTGTGTATATATATATAATATTTTTTAAATATTTAAACATTATTTTTAAAATATTGTTTTCCATTATGGTTTATCACAGGTCACTGAATACAGCTCCCTGTGCTATACAGTAGGATCTTATTGTTTGTCCCGTGTGTGACAGTCTGCGTCTGCTAATCTCAAACTGCCAATCCGTTCCTCCTTCACCCTCCCTCCTCCTTGGCAACCACAAGTCTGTTCTCCGCGTGGGAGAGGCTGGTGTCATGCTTTCCCATACAAGTAAGCCCCTGGAGAAGGGAATGGCAACCCGCTCCAGTACCTTGCCCGGAGAATCCCATGGACAGAGGAGCCTGGCAGGCTACGGTCCGCAGGGTCCCAACAAGTCAGACGTGACCGAGCGACTGTCTCTCACTCAGACAAGCAAGCCGCGGGCCTGGCAGCATGTAGCATCACTTGCAGAGCATTCCTTCTCTCCCACGGTCCGCGGTGCCCTGGTGTCAGCCGGAGGCGACCACCTCAGCTCTCCAGCTGGGAGACAGGAGGGTGGGCTTCACACAAATTGCCTGGCACTCCGTCCACAAAGCAGTTGCTTCGTCCATCTGGTTTCTCTCTGTAGCTGCTCCGCCGCCAGCATGTAGCGACTAGAGTGCCTCCCTAGTGGACGGGTCTCCGTAGGCTGAAAGCGTCTTTTACGGATACCGTGACTTCCTCTTGGAAGATATTTTATTATTTGTCCATGTGATCCCATCCTCTTTCTTAGAGGAATTTCTCAAAAGTTTAATCTGCTGCTTCTCTCTCGGCTTTTCAGTCGCTTATAACCACAGTCCCTTTTGTATGTCTTTACTCTTAAGTCAAGTTTTGAGGGAAGAGAGACTTCACTATATAAGCTTTGTCCACCGCTGTGAAACAGAACCTGAAATATTATTCGAATAGATGATCATTTTGGTACTGTCATCAACATTTCTTCCTAGGAGAAATAGTTATTTCTAGCTTTCCAGTGTTATCAACAACACAGCAATAATTTTTAATGAGCTCAAACATTCTCCCATATTTTAGGAAATCTTGACAATGTATTTTCCACAATTTTTCTAAAGAACGTACTTGATCTGTTAGCATATTAAATGCACATGAAATTTATTGCATCTTACCAGATTTTTGGTTCCCTTTTATTCCTGCTATAGACTTTAAATGTATATTTGTACATAGTTTGTTGATTAGACAGTTAAAATCTAAAGAGTATATTTTCCTCATGCTCATTTTATTGCTTTATTCTGAAGATGTTGTTCTTTATTAAGATGATAGGCAATTATCCCCATTTTTCTTCATTTTTATGGTGTGATATTCTTTTGTTTTTATATTTAGCTAGTTAAATATATCTGGAATTAAGTTGAGGATATGATATGTGCTGAGAATATTAATTTATACGATAAATGACATTGAGGAAAATAGCTAGGTTCCTGAAAAAGAAAAGGGACCATTCCTTATTCTACTAGTTGGTGATATTTGTAATGCATATTAATTTCTTTCCATAAATATCTTTTAATAAAACCTATAGAATAACAAATAAAAGTTTAGAATGCCAGTCTGTGAAGATGAACTCGATTTCCACATGGAATACAGATAATTTGCATGGAAGTGACAGATTTGCAGGTTTAAACGAGACTCCTGGCAACATCTCTGGCCTGCGAAAGCCCCAAAGTGACCTCAGATTTCCCTTGTTCCGACTGAGGGTGAACACGGGGACTTTACACAGTCTCTTTTGCTGAAGCTCCACTGGGGTGCCTTGGGATTTTTATGTCAGAAAAGCTAATCCTGGGGGTGATAGCAATGTCGATTTTGATTTAAAGCTCATCTTCACGAGGCATTTTGATTTAGGATTCTGTATTTTATATCCTTCCATGGTGCACCTGCACTAACTGTTAACAAGGCATGTGAAGATCTTTTCCCTGCTTCTAAAAAAATCTAAGTCTTTGTTCCAGTGCATCGAACAGTTCCTCTTTGTTCTCTGGCCTAATCTTTGTTTAAAAAAATTTTTTTTTAATAAAAAAATTTATTTTGGCTGCACCTTGTGGCACGTGGGAATCTTACTTTCCTGACCAGGGACTGAACCAATGTCCTGCACATTGGAAGGTAGAATCTTAACCACTGGACCTCCAGGGAAGTCCACTCCACCCCCCACACTCAATTTTTAGAAAGTGACCTCATCCCTCAGAAGAACTGACCTGGCTGGAAAAGTCTAATCAAAATGGGATAAACCAAACAGTCCTCTCTGGAAGACAGGCAGAATCAATAGACCAAACAGCTCCCTTGGAAGACAAATGGAATCAATAGGAGAGCTGCTGTTTCGTGAGCCTTTTGCTGAGTAGGAGGGCGCGATGTATAGAAAGAGGAGAGAGTGTCAGTGGAGGGTCCGGGGGAAGAAGAGGCGGGACAGTCAAGGCTCAGCCTTTCAGATGAGCCTGCACTGGGGGCAGGAAAGATACCACCAGAGCAGCGGCCCATCTATGTGCGTGCTCAGTCGCTTCAGTCCTGTCTGACTCTCTGCGACCCCGTGGACTGCAGCCCGCCAGGCTCCTCTGTCCACGGGATTCCCCAGGCAAGAATACCGGAGTGGATTGCCATTTCCTCCTCCAGGGCATCTTTCCAACCTAGGGATCTAATCTGCGTTTCCTGCGTTACAGACAGATTCTTTACCACTGAGCCACTGGGAAGCCCCCCGCCCCAACCATGCACGTGGTGGTGAATAAAATCTCTCTATGACCTCAATCGTTTCTGGAGGTCATCAATTCCCTATATATAGTCGGCACACTCACTCAAACCACACACAACAGAATCCAGCGCCAATGGATGCTGCAAACTGGTCTCATTCATGAAACTGAAGAATTCACGTAAAGAATCATTGGCTGGAACCGGGAAGAGGATCAGCAGAAACATATCGGTTACACAAGCATCAAAATGGCCTTTACACATCTCAACAGGAATGTGACATTCACATCACAGGTTTGTGCCCTGAAGAGATGAGCCCTCCTCCCTGCATCTGTGAAATGAGGGATCCAGACACATAACCTCAAAGGTTCCTGTGACTTTGTACATCCAGACCTCGGTGGTCCATTTCCCATCATGGCTCAAAGGCAGCCTGCCCAAGAGGGTAAATGTGTCACCTTCATCCAGCAGAGGGGCCCCGAGGAAGTCACATACAGAACCACCTGGGGGCCAGCATGGAGGAGGTGACTGTGGGGACTGGCTGTGCCCTGCCCCTCTGCCCTTCCTCCCCTTGCTGCACTCTCTTAGACACCTGAATCCAGGGCTGCACAGGCTTTCTGAACCAGAGAAGAATGACTTTGTCCACATAATCCATCTAAGATGCTGTACCTCTTGGACTGCAAGGCAATCCGACCAGTCCATCCTAAAGGAGATCAGTAATGAGTGTTCATTGGAAGGACTGATGTTGGAGCTGAAACTCCAGTACTCTGGCCACCTGATGCGAGAGCTGATTCATTTGAAGAGACCCTGATGCTGGGAAAGATGGAGGGTGGGAGGAGAAGGGGACAACAGAGGACGAGATGGTCAGATGGCATCACTGACTCGACAGACATGGGTTTGGGTGGACTCCGGGAGTTGGTGATGGACAGGGAGGCCTGGGGTGCTGCGGTTCATGGGGTCTCGAAGAGTTGGACATGACTGAGCAACTGAATGAACTGAACTGAACTAGCACAACACTGCAAATCAACTACACTTCAATAAAATACTTTAAAAAAAGAGAGGCGGATATTTGGATTATTTTGGAGAAAAAATAGGAAGGAGAAAAGACATACTGAGAAAAAGTCAGGTAATTCCATTTAAATTTTACTCTTTCTGGGATAAGCACTACAATAGTGGCAAATGGCTTTGTTCTCCAACAGCCCAGTGTGTGTGTGTATGTGTGTGTGTATTATTTTTTTTCCTTTTTACAATTTTTTATTGGATTATAATTGATTTATAATTTTGTGTTAGTTTCAAGTGTATAGGAGAGTGAATCAGTTGTACATATAAATATATCCACTTTTTAAAGACTCTTTTCCCATATAGGCCATTTCAGAGCACTGAGTAAAGTTCCCTCTGCTATAGGACAGGTTCTTATTAGCTATCTGTTTTATTTATGGTAGTGTGTAACTAAATATACTTTCAAGACTTTTTCCCCTCTTACCTCTTATTCCAATGGCATTGTTTTGGCCACTTTTCTTGACTGTGTATCAGAATCACTATATTAGGGCTGAAATAAAAATAGGTCTGTGTGTGTGTGTGCATGCTCAGTTGTGTCTGACTCTTTGTGACCCCATAAACTATAGCCTACCAGGCTCCTCTGTCCATGGGATTTTCCAGGGAAGAATACTGGAGTGGGTTGGTTTTCCTTCAGAGGATCTTCCCAACTCAGGAATCAAATCTGTATCTCTAGTGTCTCCTGCACTGGCAGGCAATTCTTTACCACTAGTGCCACCTGGCATAGGAAAATGCATTTATTCTATCTAATTTTTTTTTTTTTTTGGCACAGCTTGCAGGATCTTAGTTCCCTGACCAGAAATTGAACCTGGGCCCTCGGCAGTGAAAGCGCCAAGTTCTAACCATTGGGAAACCAAGACTTCCCCCCATCTAGAACTGTACATCATTTATTAAAAACTGCATGACCCATGGAGGGGCTGGTTAAGCCTATGTCTGCTAGTCTTACCATCTCTGAGTTCTCTTCCAACTCTGAGATCCTGAGTCACCTGTCAACACCAGGCATGAGCTGCCATGAACAATGACGATTTTTCAGTTGTTCACTGAAATCAAAGTGTAACGCAGACACGGCTTTGCAGCTGTGAGATGGCTAGCGTGGGGCTTGTCTCGCTGATGTCACGCTGAACACCAAGTCAGGGAACCTTCTCTAAAGTCTCAGCTTGAGGTAGCTGTGAAGGGAACCTAGGTCCCCTTGAGACACCAAGCATTTTCCTCCTGAGTTGGACTGGGATTTCTTTTTATCAGCCATTCCTTAAGGCCCTGGAGAGTTCCACCAGAATGCAAATATGTGCCCTTGGCGAGAAGAGACTGAATAATCATAGCTTCTAATCTGTGTGTGGATGGATGTGAGAGTTGGACCATAAAGTAGGCTGAGCACCTAAGAATTGATGCTTTCGAATTGTGGTGTTGGAGAAGACTCTTGAGAGTCCTTTGGACTGCAAGGAGATCCAACCAGTCCATCCTAAAAGAAATCAACCCTGAATACTCACTGAAAGGACAGATGCTGAAGCTGACGCTCCAATACTTTGGTCACCTGATGAGAACTGACTCATTGGAAAAAAAAAACCCTGATGTTGGGAAAGATTGAAGGCAAAAGGAGAAGGGGACAACTGAGGATGAGACAGCTGGATGGCATCACCGACTCAATGGACATGAGTCTGAACAAACTCCGGGAGATAGTGGAGGACAGGAGGATCTTCCCAACTCAGGAATCAAATCTGTATCTCTAGTGTCTCCTGCACTGGCAGGCAATTCTTTACCACTAGTGCCACCTGGCATAGGAAAATGCATTTATTCTATCTAATTTTTTTTTTTTTTTGGCACAGCTTGCAGGATCTTAGTTCCCTGACCAGAAATTGAACCTGGGCCCTCGGCAGTGAAAGCGCCAAGTTCTAACCATTGGGAAACCCAAGACTTCCCCCCATCTAGAACTGTACATCATTTATTAAAAACTGCATGACCCATGGAGGGGCTGGTTAAGCCTATGTCTGCTAGTCTTACCATCTCTGAGTTCTCTTCCAACTCTGAGATCCTGAGTCACCTGTCAACACCAGGCATGAGCTGCCATGAACAATGACGATTTTTCAGTTGTTCACTGAAATCAAAGTGTAACGCAGACACGGCTTTGCAGCTGTGAGATGGCTAGCGTGGGGCTTGTCTCGCTGATGTCACGCTGAACACCAAGTCAGGGAACCTTCTCTAAAGTCTCAGCTTGAGGTAGCTGTGAAGGGAACCTAGGTCCCCTTGAGACACCAAGCATTTTCCTCCTGAGTTGGACTGGGATTTCTTTTTATCAGCCATTCCTTAAGGCCCTGGAGAGTTCCACCAGAATGCAAATATGTGCCCTTGGCGAGAAGAGACTGAATAATCATAGCTTCTAATCTGTGTGTGGATGGATGTGAGAGTTGGACCATAAAGTAGGCTGAGCACCTAAGAATTGATGCTTTCGAATTGTGGTGTTGGAGAAGACTCTTGAGAGTCCTTTGGACTGCAAGGAGATCCAACCAGTCCATCCTAAAAGAAATCAACCCTGAATACTCACTGAAAGGACAGATGCTGAAGCTGACGCTCCAATACTTTGGTCACCTGATGAGAACTGACTCATTGGAAAAAAAAAACCCTGATGTTGGGAAAGATTGAAGGCAAAAGGAGAAGGGGACAACTGAGGATGAGACAGCTGGATGGCATCACCGACTCAATGGACATGAGTCTGAACAAACTCCGGGAGATAGTGGAGGACAGGGAAGCCTGGTGTGATGCAGTTCATGGGGTTGAAAAGAGTCGGACATGACTTAGCAACTGAACAACAAAAACAGCCCATGAACAAAGCCTGTATTTGAAGGGCTGTTTTAGAAAGCTTTCACATCAACGAACTCATTTGATCCTTACGACAGCCCTGAGGAGAAGGCCAAGAGGAAGGATCACGTATTTGCAAGAGATGAGAAAGTGCGGCTCGGAGAGCGTGCCTGGCTTGGCAAAGAGCACCCTCAGGAGGGGACAGATCCCAGTCCAGAAGGCAGGCTTCTGAGGCTGGCCCAGGCTCCTTCACTGTACGTGTTTATCACTGGTCTGGGTCCCCAAGCTGGAAAGCTCCTGGCCATTCCCCACATCAACTCGGGGGCTGGAGGATCCTTCTAACTCAAATATCCTCAAAAGGAGCTGTGAGAAGAGGAGCAGAAAGGGAAGGCAGCCACTGAGGGACACAGACCACGGACTGTTGGAAAGCGGGAGGTGTCAGGCCACATGCACTGACCTATTCACGCATCAGCACTTTCTGAACCTCTGCTCCACAGGCACTTTGCTAGGTGATACACACTTTCTGAACCTCTGCTCCACAGGCACTTTGCTAGGTGATACACACTTTCTGAACCTCTGCTCCACAGGCACTTTGCTAGGTGATACACACACATGGGACAGACAACTGTGTGTGCCACTCACTCAGCATGTCTGACTCTCTACGACCCCATGGAATGCAGCACGCCAGGCTCCTCTGCCCATGGGATTCTCCAGGCAAGAATTCTGGAGTGGGTTGCCATGCTCTCCTCCAGGGGATCCTCCGACCTGGGGATCGAGCCCACGTCTCCTGCGTCTTCTGCGCTGGCAGGTGGGTGCTTTACCAGTAGCACAGGGGGAGGTTCTGAGCCCCTAGAGAGCAGAGTTGACACAAAGGGACGAGGATGGATGGAGGCGCTGTTTAGAATACCATCTGCTTCCCTGCCTGGAGTCGCCTGTTGGAACTCCTCTTCCCAAGGTGGGGGGGTAGTATTAATATTTCTCTCGTTTCAGGCCACCTGACTGATGTCCAGGGCAACAGATTTTTCTCTCACACTTCGTCCTGCTCCCACAGCTTCTGGGGAGAAGCTGCCTTCAAGCCAGAGCATCGATCCGCGCCTACAGAGGCATCGACGTGGGTGTCTGGAAATGAAGCACAGCCTGGAGCGGAGGTGTTTGGCTTTGGCACACAGCCGTCTCCCCTGAGCTGGGGGCATCCAGATTAAAGCACATGCTCCATCTCAGAGCGTTTAAGGAATCATTCATCACCTGCATTCCACCTAAACAGGGCTAAAACCTCAAATAAGAAATATTTCCTTGTTATTTATAAACTTTCAGAAGAAAAAGGGAGCTCTCCAGAAAGCAAGCTGGTTTAAAGACTCGGCTGCTTTGTATCTTCACTACGCCTGCATCCCCACGTATCCTTAAAATGGACATCAAATCACCTACACCTGCAAACTCTCCCTCCATTATCTTTTAAGGTAAGTTTCAAAAGAATTTTCAGTTTTCTAAATGCTACCTGGGTCATGTCAATTCCTGCTTAGAGAGACAGGAGAAGTCTGCAATTTTATACAGATTTCTAGCAAAATAACTAAAAAGGCTGTGTAGGGGTCATCAGTTAAATCCCATTTAATAATCATAAGTCTAATTTTTAACACATTTTGATAAATCAAATTTCCACCAGTTATTTATATTCAAAGAAAACTTTCTGTCATTTCTATTTAATTTTTTTCCTGTTTCTCCTACTTCGCCCTGAAAGTAGGTCAGTTCCTGCTCCAGGACCACCACCAGAACAACGAGGAACGATCATTCGTAAAGGACCGTAAGGGTCAAACCCACTGCAGAGCAACAAAGCCACCGGCTCCCCGATGCCCACTGCACACTGTCTGCAGCAGGCAGGACGCGGAGCAGCCTCGACGGCCCGCAACACGCGAGCGGATAAAGCAGCTGCGGCAGGACGAAGTGTGAGAGAACAGCCCGCTGCCCTGGACAGCAGTCAAGTGGCCTGAAACGAGAGAAATATTAATACCACCCCTCACCTTGGGGAGAGGAGTTCCAACAGGCGGCTCCAGGCAGGATACAGTGTGGCTTTACGCATACATTGGAATGTTACTCAGCCATAAAAAGGGGAAATTTGAGTCAATTGAACTGAGGCGGACAAATCTAGAGCCCGTTACACAGAGTGAAGTCAGAAAGAGAAGAACCAATACTGCATATTAATGCATGTACATGGGATCTAGAAAAATGGCACTGATGAACCTACTTGCAGGGAGGGAACAGACACAGATGTAGAGGATGGACTTGCTGACACGGGAGGGGAAGGAGAGGGTAGGATGAACCGAGAGAGTAGCTTTGAAATATACATACTACCACGGGTAACACAGATAGCTAGTGGGAAATTGCTGTACAGGACAGGGAGCTCAGCCTGATGCTCTGTGACGACCTAGAGCCGTGGGAAAAGGTGAAGGAGGGAGGTGGGGGGCTGGCTCAAGAGAGCGGGGACACACGTGTACATACAGCGGGCCCATGCTGTCAAACAGCAGAAACCATCACAACACTCTAAGGCAACTGTCCTCCAGTTAAAAACACAGACCAGAAGTGGAAAGCATACATTTTATAAGGAAAGGAATATTTAAAAGAACAGATTGGTGGCCGCCACCGGAGGTGAGGGCAGGGAGGGGTGGGGGCGGTCCAAATGGGTGAAAGGGGTCAAAAGTTACAAACCTCCAGTTATGAGATACACACGCCCTGGGGTCATGATGTATGGTTGGTGACCACTATTAACATTGGACAGCTGCACTTGAAAATATGGGAAAGTTTGTAAAAGAGCAGATCTTTAAAAAATCCTCATCACAAGGAAAAACGTGTGTAACTATGTGTGGTGATTTAGTTCAGTTCAGTCGCTCAGTCGTGTCCAACTCTTTGGGACCCCATGAACTGCAGTACGCCAGGCCTCCCTGTCCATCACCAACTCCCGAGTCCACCCAAACTCATGTCCATTGAGCCAGTGATGCCACCCAAACATCTCATCCTCTGTCGTCCCTTTCTCCTCCTGCCCTCAACCTTTCCCAGCATCAGGGTCTTTTCAAATGAGTCAGCTCTTCACATCAGGTGGCCAAAGTATTGGAGTTTCAGCTTCAACATCAGTCCTTCCAGTGAACACCCAGGACTGATTTCCTTTAGGATGGACTGGTTGGATATCCTTGCAGTCCAAGGGACTCTCAAGAGTCTTTTCCAACACCACAGTTCAAAAGCATCATTCTTCGGCACTCAGCTTTCTTTATAGTCCAACTCTCACATCCACACATGACAATTGGAAAAACCACAGCCTTGACTAGACAGACCTTTGTTGACAAAGTAGTGTCTGCTTTTCAATATGCTCTCTAGGTCGGTCATAACTTTCCTTCCAAGGAGTGTCTTTTAATTTCACGGCTGCAGTCACCATCTGCAGTGATTTTGGAGCCCCCCAAAATAAAGTCTGACACTGTTTCCACTGTTTCCCCATCTATTGCCATGAAGTGATGGGACCAGATGCCATGATCTTCGTTTTCTGAATCTTGAGCTTTAAGCCAACTTTTTCACTCTCCTCTTTCACTTTCATCAAGAGGCTCTTTAGTTCCTCTTCACTTTCTGCCATAAGGGTGGTGTCATCTGCATATCTGAGGTTATCGATTTTTCTCCCGGCAATCTTGATTCCAGCTTGTGCTTCCTCTAGCCCAGCGTTTCTCATGATATACTCTGCATAGAAGTTAAATAAGCAGGGTGACAATATACAGCCTTGACGTACTCCTTTTCCTATTTGGAACCAGTCGGTTGTTCTATGTCCAGTTCTAACTGTTGCTTGGTGACGGGTGTTAATTAAACTTATTGTGGTGATCATTTTGCAATATATACAAACACTGAATCATTATGTTATACACCCAGATCCAACATAATGTTATATGTCTACATCTCAATATTAAAAATACATAGTAGTACAAAGGACTCCAAAAGTAAAAATTAATCTAAAACCAAATTAAGTTGATAGACAATTAAAAATATGCAAATTATATATTTTATCAAGTCTAAAATGTCATCAATTGTAAGACAAACTATTATTTTATGTATAACTAAGAAAGAAACAGTATTTTGAGATGTAAAATTTAAAATATTCATATTCACTTGTGTTTATTTTATTAAAATAATACTTTAGATTTATTTGCACATGATTATTTATCATATGGCCTTCCTTGATAGCTCGGGCAGTAAACAATTCACTTGCAATGTATCATTCTCGTCCATAATTAATAATGAAATAACCTAAATTGATATTTCTCTAAAAAAGACATCCACATGGCCAACAGGCAGATGTAACAATGCTTGCCATCGCTAATTATTAGAAGGCAGCAAATCAAAGCTATCAAGAGGCCTCACTTCACCCTGGTCAGAATGGTCCTCATTAAAAAGACACACAGGAGAAAGCGGAAACCTCCTACACTGTTGGTGGGAATGTAAGCTGGTGCAGCCACTATGAAGAACAGTGCAGAGGTTCCTTGAAAAACTAACAGGAGAGGCACCAGATAAGCCAGCGAGCACACCCCTGGGTGTGTATCCAGAGAAAACTCTAGTTAGAAAAGATCCATGCACCCTATGTTCACAGCAGCGCTGTTTACACCAGCAAGACAAGGAAGCAACTCAAGTGTCCATCAACAGCCGAATGAATAAAGAATGTAAGGTGTGTGTACATATGTAATGGAATACTACCCAGTCATGAAAAAAGAATGGAATAATGCCCTTTGCATCAAGAGGGATGGACCTGGAGACTGTATACTGAATGAAGTAAGTGAGAGAAAGATAGCTATCACAAGATATACCACTCATATAGGCAAATCTAAAAATGATATAAATGAACTTATTTGCAAAACAAACACAGACATATAAAAACAAACTTATGGTTACCAAAGGGGAAATAAGAGGATAAATTAGATCTTGGGATTAACAGACACATACTATTGTATATAAGATAGATAAGCAAGGACCTACTGCATGCCACAGGAAACTATATTCAATATCTTATAATAATCTAGAAAAGAAAAAAGTGAAAAAGCACATACATGTACTTTATATACACACTACTGTGTACACCTGAAATTAACTCAGCAGACTAAATCAACTATATCTCAATAAAAACGGAATGAACTAAGCTGGTTAAGACATTCCCCAAACGTCTTCATATTCAGGACTGACTTCTGAATCACTTTCCAAAGCGAATCACATCGATCTCTTTTTACCTGCACACCACCACCCTTGGTGCCCCAAAGCCCATCTCCCTGCTGTTCCTCAGCTCTCCTTGAAGCCTCTGAACCTGTGCTGTGACTTCTCATGTAAGTGGACCCGTAACGGCCACAGCCTCAGCACCTTCCCTTGACCCCAGAGCCAGCGGCAAGGTATCCCAGTGTTCCTTAGGGATACCAACAGGTGGGACATGATCTCTGCCCTAGAAGTGATGAATGATGGCAATTTGGAAAACAACACGTAGAACCAGGTTAGAAAGCTCAGGAACGCTAGAGAGCATGGTACATGTTCCAATCGTGTGGACGACAAGGCCTCCCTGGAACAGCAACCTTAGAGCACAGACTTGGACTTGCCGGGGAGGGAGAAAGGCACACTGATAATCCAGATGAAGCGTTTGCCTCCGTTGGGAACAGCGGAAGAGCATCCCAGGTTGAGGAGTGCCGGGTGCGAGAACACCCCAGGGTTGACGTCCCTGGAATGAGCAGGCCAGCGGGGAGAGGTGAGAGGTCAAGGCCACAGTGGCCAGAAACGCTCCGAGGCTGCGCGTGGGTCTGGTTACCCTGAGTGAAACCTTGTCGTCCCCTGTCCTTACAGGTTTCTAAGCGCACCCGTGAGACGACCCAGCCTCTGTCTTTCCAGGACCACTCTGCCCGCCCTGCTGGGCATGACAGGGGACAGGGAGGGATGCAGGCTGGTCTCGAGGTCCCGCAGTGATGGGCAAGGCTCAGACAGTGTATGTCTGATGCATGCATGTCTGGATGCATTTTGAATGGAGAGCCAGTAGTGCTTTCTCTCCTATTGAAATACTTCCTTCCAATTAGTTAGAAGAAACACGGGGGAGCAGGGCTTCTTATTCAGTTTTAGAAGCTCTGCTGTCATTCTGTCACTGAGTCGTGTCTGACTCTTTGTGACCCGGTGGACTGCAGCACATCAGGCCTTCCCGTTCCTCACCATCTCCCAGAACTCGCTCAGACTCGTATCTATTGAGTCAGTGATGCCATCTAATCATCTCGTCCTCTGCCGTCCCCTTCTCCTTCTGCCTTCAATCTTTCCCAGCATCGGGGTCTTTTCTAATAAGTCGGTTCGTAGCACCAGGTGGCCACAGTGGAGCTTCAGCATCAGTTCTTCCAGTGAATATTCAGGACTGATTTTCTTTACGATTAAATGGTTGGATCTCCTTGCTATCCAAGGGATTCTCAAGAATCTTCTCCAGCACCACAATTCAAAAGCATCAGTTCTTTGGTGCTCAGCCTTCCTTATGGTCCAACCATAAAGTTTTAAAAGTTTATAAAACTTCTTACAAATTTTAAAGCATTAAAACCTAATTTCATCTTCAGAAATAAGATCTACAATTTCCTTTCCCTGCGCATTTTCTGAGCAGGCAGGGAATGGCAGGTAGAACCATCAGAGAGAAAATTTCAGTGCATTTTAAAGCATCAATAATTGAGCCAAGGAATGTAATAACTTGTGCAGAAGGAAGGATAATCAGATGTCATGCTTTGGGCCAGCGTAGGCGCTGATTTCAGAAATCAGCCAGAAGTCTCTATTTTTGTTTGTTTGTCCTTTCTTTCTTAGCGTCTGTCAAGTTTCTGGAGAACAGACAGGATTCTTAAGTGGAAGCATTAACCATATCAGCACCTCAGTACCGTGTTGGCATCTCAGCAATGAACCCCCTAAATAAAGCCCAAGATGACTCATTCCAAGAAGAATTCCCCACCTGTGTGCACTGGAGGTTTTGACCTTGGGCCTGGAGTTCCCATGATGACTTGCACCTCACTGGACCCTCGCTGCGGCCTCCGTGCTGGGGGTTTCCCCTGGTCCCGGGTGAGGTGCTGGTGGATCAGGTACATACAGGCCAGTTCCTGATGGAAAAGACCCTGATTTTGGAAAGATTGAAGGCAGGGGGAGAAGGCGATGACAGAGGATGAGACGGTTGGATGGCATCAGTGATGCAATGGAACGAGTTTGAGCAGACCCCAGGAGATGGTGAAGGACAGGGAAGCCTGGTGTGTTGCAGTGCACGGGGCTGCAAAGAGTTGGACACGACTGAGCAACTGAGGCACAGCAGCAAGGCCAGTCCCGTTTCAATCCTGTAGCCCCCGAGTGCCTCCTGCAGATCAGTGCCCCCAGCTTAGTGAATTCAACATCTCTCTGTCAGTGTGATGAAGCAGGTCAAAAACCCCCGACCTTAGGCAGGTCACTTGAATTTTCCCTGCATGCTCCTAGGGATGTGAAAATCGATACCTGACCTTTCTTCCTTCCAGAGTTTTTGAAAATAAATTGACATGCTAGATGTGTGGGAAAAAAATGGGTTGGGGTAAAAAATATCTGATAACCTTCCTGGCCAGTCTAAGGACAGAAGCTGACCCAAAGGTTCCCAGAATGCAATGCACATTTTTGTTTCTATATCTGCCTTTTATATAAAAATGTATGCAACAGATAATGTTTTCAATCTTTGTGTTCAATTACTGTGTACTCTTTTGAGTGTTTCTCTCATTGTTTCATGTATATCTTATCTCCCAAGATTATAATCTGGAGGAAGAAATGGCAACCCACTCCAGTATCCTTGCCTGGAAAATTCCATGTACAGAGAAGTCTGGTGAGCTATAGTCCACGGCGCTGCAAAGAGCTGGACACAACTGAGCATGCAAGACTGTAAGCTTGAAATATCTCACCACAGAAAAAGTAAACAGTAGGCATTAAACACTGGTTGACCAGCGGTCAATTGAAGTATGTTTGTGTACACAAGCTTGAGAGTGTTTATGAAGAAACACCCGCCTAATATCATTGATACTTCATTTTCCAGGTAACGTGAGAACACTGATTTGGATTACAAATCTCAAATCTGGAAGAAATAATGAATTGAATATAGTGTGACAGAATTCTACACAGTCCAGTTCTAACAGATTACAGGTATTTCCCAATCTGACATCAATAAGGGTCATTTTCCAAAAATTGTGATAAATGAATAGATTATAATTTAGTGGTCATCATAACTCTTCACTTCAAGGACAACACAAGAGTATGTGAAAATCTGTTTCAAAATATGTAAGATCTCAAATATATTTATATACTAATATATGTAGTATATACTTATATACTAATATAAGATCTCAAATGAGATCAAGCACCAATTTTGCCAAGTACATCAAATAAAGATTAGAAACACACAGATAATCATAAATACTTCTGACCTTTCATTATGCTCTTTTCACTATGAATAGATACATGCAGAGGAAAAGTCGTTGTCGGGATATCTAAGAACGAAGGGATTTCCAGAGTCTTTGCAGAGTATTTTCCAATGATATTGCTAATACTAGAATTTTCTACAAGAAATTGTCACCCACTGACTTAGGTGCTGATGTCAACGTATGTCTTTGCTCCCTCGAGAAGAATGAAGACAGACCTGGAGAAGACGATTATTTGCAAGTTTGTCACACATATGTGACATATATACTACATATATCACAGTATACAAAATTTCAATCTTTTGCCCACCTAATATACATTCATTGAAGATTTTGCCACGTGTATCTCTATATATAACATATATATGTTACATAGGTATTCTCAGTGTGTGTGTGTATACTCTCTCTATATATATATCATATATGGATACACAATGCTGCTCATCATTCCAACGATTTCTGTTAAACTGGCATCAATCAAAACTTCATTTCTTTAGTTATTGGTTCGATGAAATTTCTGTTGTATTTGTTCTAAGTGTTCTTCATACTTTGTCTTCTGTTCTCATAGATTAAAAGAATTACAACTTCAAAGCTTATAGGTTCTTTGAGACATTTTTCTTTACTCTCAAGCCTAGGATATATCTCCCATCCACTGTTTCCATTAATTTTGTATGGCTTTTTTTTCTTAATATATCTGGAATTTAATATTATGTATATATGTGACACAGCTTTTAAATTGATTTTCTTGCAGAAAGCTGTTCCAGCATCACTTGCTGAACAATGCCGGCTCTCTCTGCTTAAAGCAGACGAAACATTCATAAATATAACAATAGCTAAATTAGATAAATGTAAATGTGGATATTGTTTTATACTTTTTTGGCCTAATTAATTCTAATTTAAAAATTTATTTCCATTTAAAAAGGAGCTATAACACAGTGTTCTTCATTTGACTTTAGCAATGAATCATTTTTGTATCAGTCCTGATAAGACTAATGAAAAGTGGCCTAAAAGTGAGCCTTCTAGAACCTTTCCTACATATATCTGTTTCCCACATTTTTCATTTTCTTTTTTTTTTTTTTTGCGGTGCATCAAGCCATGGGGTCGCCGAGCCAGACACGACTGAGCGACTTCCCTTTCATTTTTCCCTTTCATGCATTGCAGAAGGAAATGGCAACCCACTCCAGTGTTCTTACCTGGAGCATCCCAGGGATGGAGGAGCCCAGTGGGCTGCCGTCTGTGGGGTCACACAGAGTCGGACACGACTGAAGCGACTTAGCAGCAGCAGCAAGGCATGTGGGATCTTACTTCCCTGATCAGGGATCGAACTTGAGCCCCCTGCAGCGGAAGTGCTGAGTCTTAACCATTAGACCACCAGGGAAGTCCCTTCTGCATGTTTCTAATTTGACTTATATTCTTTCTGGTCAGATTGAAGTAGATACTTAAGGCACTGTGCTTATTTTGTGTGCCTCTGTGTGCTTCCATGATTCCTTCTTATTATACCTAAGGAGTCACCAGCTATGCCTGGGATCCCTCCCTCAACGATTACCTACTGGAATTAGCAGATACTCAGCTGTGCTGAGGTCCGAAAGAAATAAGAGAAACTTCCCTGTGCAGTCTGAGTTGAGTCAAAATGCTGAAGTTCCAAAGTCAGGATACACTACTTGCACTTGCCAGTCACCAGGGACATTCCTCATGGTGAGGGAGAAGGCTTCAGGCTACATCCGTCATTTTTTGGTTCAGATTTCCTGGGAAGAATGGCACACCATTTTGGACTGACTTGAGTCTCTGACTAAAATGCAGGCCCTCATTTATAGTGAGGTCTAAGCTTCATTATTTAATTAACTGAAGGGTCCAACCTGGATCACAATCTCCTCCCCATTGAAATAAGCTCAAAACACATGCAGTGAAACAGTCCTGCAGTCTGGACCTAGATGGGCTTGGGGATGGACTCTACTTCCTGCTCACCTCCACTCTTTGCTCCCCAGGTTACTGTTGCTCTTCCTGGGGGCAACACAACCCTGAACGGGGATGTTTTGAAAATCTGCGCTGGGATCTTTAATTAGGGATTCTACTGGGTTTTAATTTCTCCACTGATCTCCAGTAGCATATTGGGCACCTAATAACCTGGGGAGTTCCTCTTTTGGTATCCTATCATTTGCTTTTTTATACTGTTCATGGGGTTCAATTCTGAAAGAGATGGGAATACCAGACCACTTAACCTGCCTTTTGAGAAATCTGTATGCAGGTCAGGAAGCAACAGTTAGAACTGGACATGGAACAACAGACTGGTTCCAGATAGGAAAAGGAGGACGTCAAGGCTATATACTGTCACCCTGTTTATTTAACTTATATGCAGAGTACATCATGAGAAATGCTGGACTGGAAGAAATACAAGCTGGAATCAAGATTGCCAGGAGAAATATCAATAGCCTCAGATATGCAGATGATACCACCCTTATGGCAGAAAGTGAAGAACTAAGGAGCCTCTTGATGAGAGTGAAAGAGGAAAGCGAAAAAGTTGGTTTAAAGCTCAACATTCAGAAAACGAAGATCATGGCACCCAGTCCCATCACTTCATGGGAAATAGATGGAGAAACAGTGGAAACAGTGTCAGACTTTATTTTGGGGGGCTCCAAAATCACTGCAGATGGTGACTGCAGCCATGAAATAAAAAGACACTTAGTCCTTGGAAGAAAAGTTATAACCAACCTAGACAGCATATTCAAAAGCAGAGATATTACTTTGCCGACTAAGGTCTGTCTAGTCAAGGCTATG
The DNA here is from genome assembly GCA_006408675.1 of Madoqua kirkii. Taxonomy (NCBI): domain Eukaryota; kingdom Metazoa; phylum Chordata; class Mammalia; order Artiodactyla; family Bovidae; genus Madoqua; species Madoqua kirkii. Next base: position 25,964 of record SJYC01023351.1, read on the forward strand.
GTTTTTCCTGTAGTCATGTATGGCTGTGAGTTGGACTGTGAAGAAGGCTGAGCGCCGAAGAATTGATGCTTTTGAACTGTGGTGTTGGAGAAGACTCTTGAGAGTCCCTTGGACTGCAAGGAGATACAACCAGTCCATTCTGAAGGAGATCAGCCCTGGGATTTCTTTGGAGGGAATGATGCTAAAGCTGAAACTCCAGTACTGTGGCCACCTCATGACTCATTTGAAAAGATTCTGATGCTGGGAAGGATTGGGGGCAGGAGGAGAAGGGGAAGACAGGATGAGATGGCTGGATGGCATCACTGACTCAATGAACGTGAGTCTGAGTGAACTCCGGGAGATGGTGATGGACAGGGAGGCCTGGGGTGCTGCGATTCATGGGGTCACAAAGAGTCGGACACGACTGAGCGACTGAACTGAACTGGGTTTTAATAAGTTGGTTCAAATTATGCTATTTTTTTTTAATACACAGACCAATCCTATAAAACAAAACTGTCCCACAATACTTGTGAATTTCAAATGCCCTAGCAGATGACATCAACTGTGGATAATACATTTTCAATACTTTATATCACTATGGGCTGAATGTTCATGTCCCCACAATACTCACAGGTTGAAACCTCATCCCCAGTGTGATGGTACTGCAGGCAGGGCCTTTGGGGGTGATTAGGTCATGAGGGTGTGGCCCTCATAAGTAGGATTGGTGCCCTTATAAAAAAGACCCTGGAGAGCCCCCCTCTCCTGTCACTGTGGAGAGAGTGACAAGACAGCCTCCAGTGAGATGGAGCATGGGGCCTCAGCAGACACCAACTCTGCCACTGCCTTCATCTTGGACTCCCCAGTCTCTAGCCGTGAACAATAGATTTCTGTCCTTCAAAAGTCAGCACAGCCTGTGGCATTTTTGACATAGCAGCCTGAATAGACTGAGATAGAGAAGCTTAACAAAAAGTGAAATGGAAGTGCAGACATTTGGGAAGATACTGTGGAGACGGAGGATTCAACGGAGTAAAGAGATGATCTTGAGTAATGGAATGCTTTATTCACTCCATACAGCTGCTTTGTGTACTGTAAAATTTTCAGTGTCATAGTAGGAAAATGTACTGAAAGTGAAAAGTTAGTCGCTCAGTTGCGTCTGGCTCTCTGTGACCCCGTGGACTGTAGCCCGCCAGGCTCCTCTGTCCATGGGATTCTCCCGGCTAGAATATTGGAGTGGCTTGCCACTCCCTTCTCCAGGGGATCTTCCTGACTCAGGGATTGACAGGTCTCTCATATTGTGGGCAGATCCTTTAGCACAGAGCTACCAGGGACGCCCAAAAAAGGGTAATAGGAAATGCTAAAGAAAAGCATATGGACCCAGCTGCAATGATGTAAGAGATGAGATCTGAGACTCCTTCTGGGAGACTTTAAATCAACTATAGTTACGTGGATGAAATCACATAAAAGGCAAGGATCTCATTGAATTTCATTAGTAAAGGTGATTTTAAAAATATTTAATACTATTGCCAACTTATACATCTTAAAAATTACATAGCACAATGATATAAACTTATTTTGTGAAAACTAGCTACTGAGATATTTATCAATTATGAAATTAGCTGTTATTTTCCCCAACCCCCTCAGATAATAGCCCGAGAGGTTTACACAAAAATTCTCTATAGGCATCTGTGCAATAATTTCTTTCCAGTTGATCTTTGAAGAACATTGCATATCATCTCCCAAGATCTTTTTAAGTTCTAGAGACCTGATTCACACCTGGACTTTTAGAAGAATTCCTAGGAGTGGATATTTTCAATGACAGTTGTCACTGACTCATCTCACATCATAACAAAGGCAATGGTGTTGACATTACACTTGTAAACAAATCCCAGCTCTTCTGTGAAAACACTTTCTCATTATTTCCATTTCAACACCTTATAATTTCCCGAGGTGTGTTATTTCCATCTCAATTAAGGTTATTTTCTTCTTTGTCTCATCAGCACAAATAATTCTCGCTTGCTATTGTTTACTGTAGCATGACTTTCTACTCTAGCTCCACCTGTACCTGTGGGCCTTATTTTCACATGCTTCCTGTAAAGCATAGCTTCTGACTCTTTCGTTCCTCTTCAATTCATTGTCATTCACCGTGCGTGAGTGTGCGTGGCCAGCTGCTCAGTTGTGTCTGAGCCTTTCGCACCCCCATGAACTAGCCCCCAGGCTCCTCTGTCCATGGGGATTCTCCAGGCAAGCATACTGGAGTGGGTCCCATGCCCTCCTCCAGGGCATTGTCCCGATCCGGGAATTGAACCCACATCCCCTGCACTGCAGGTGGATTCTTGATCCGCTGGGCCATAGGCAGACACAGTATCTGCCTACTCCACCACGTGTTTGGAGTGTGTCCCCCGTGACTCAGCAGTGAAGAGCCCACATGCAATGCAGGAGCTGCAGGAAATGCAGGTTCACTCCCTAGGTGGGGAAGATCTCCTGGAAGAGGGCATGGCAACCCACTCCATTATTCTTGCCTGGAGAATCCTACAGACAGAGGAGCCCAGAGGGCTACAGTCCATAGAGTCACAAAGAGTCAGACACGACTCAAGTGACTAAGCATGCAGGACACCATGGACTGTAAGACATATTACTTTATGTTAAGACATTTACCATGACAGAGAGAACAGACCATTGCAGAAGGAAGTGGCAACCCACTCCAATGTTCTTGCCTGGAGCATCCCAGGGACGGAGCATCCCTGGTGCGCTGCTATCTATGGGGTCACACAGAGTTGGGCACGACTGAAGCGACTTAGCAGCAGCAGCAGCAGCAGAGAACAGACCTGTGGTTGCCAAGGCAATGGGGAGGGAAGGATTGGGAGTTTGGGATTAGTGGATGCAAACTATTATATATAGAATGGATAAACAAGGTCCTACTGTACAGCACGGGGACCTATATTCAACATTCTGTGACAAATCATAATGGAAAAGAATATGAAAAAGAATATATACGTATAAATGAGTCATCTTACTGTGCAGCAGAAATTAACACAACATTATAAATCAACTACACTTCAAACAGGTTTAAGAGACATTGACCAAAACAGGGCAATCACATTATGACACAATGTCTTGTCATAACTTGAAATTTTAGGCAGGGTCATTTTCTAGACCATCGCATCATTAGTGATGCAGTATTTCTTAAAAAGTTTCTCCACTATTGACAGCTAGATTGTCTTCTAAATACCAGTAACCTCACTTGGCACTTTCTTACCCGAGGTGTCGAATGAAGATTTCCAGGTAACGGTAGGAAGGGCTCTTTTAAAGCTGCGTGTATTCACCTCCGTTGGGGCCGTGCTGGCCCCCATCGCTGCGCGGGCTCTCCTCTCGCTGCACGGGCAGCGGCTGCTCTCTGTTGCGGTGCGCAGGGTTCTCATCCTGGTCCCTCCTCTTGTTGCCGAGCACGGGCTCAGGGCGCGCGGGCATCAGTAGTTGCGATGCGTGGGCTCAAGAGTTGTGGTGCAGGGGTCTAGGTTGTCCGTGGCATGTGAGATCCTCCCGGACCAGGGACTGAACCCATATCTCCTAATGCACTGGCAGGCGGATTCTCCACCAGGGCACCACCGGAGAAGCCCAAGAAGGGATTTTTGATGGGAAACGAACCCAACACAAGTTACTACAATAATCCACAGAATTCAAGTTATCAGCTCCCCTGACCAGGAGTGCAAGTGTACAGGCAAGGATGCCTGTGTCCCAGGGGCCGGCACTGATGGTGACAAGCCATCAGCACAGCACCGTGATCGCAGAGATGCTGTGAGTCAGCGGAACAGGGTATCACGTGGCGGTGCAAACTGGAAGTTTCAGAATCACTGGGCTAATGGGATTCCTCACACCTGGCTCTTTTTCCAGCTAAACGTTTGCATTTATACATCGGTCACCACCATGATGCAGGGAAAGTCTATACTCACTTCATTTTGAACAGGTCATTCAACCGGTAGCTACAGAATAGTTACTACATGCTCCCAACAGGCCAAGGGATCCGTGTTCCAACAGAAAACCCCCCAAACCACACCAACAAGCTTTAATGGAGAAATACAGCGTTAGGGTTTTCAGGTTCAGTGTCTCTAACATAGATATTATGAAATTATTCCTCGAGTCTTAGAGAACTCAAGATTTCTGTGTCTGTGATAAAAGAAAACCGGGTAAGTAGACATGAGTTGGCTCCTTGAATCCAGGCAGCCTGAGAAAGGCCAGGAGTGAGCCACAAATGTGTCAATACTATTTTCCTTTCTCTCCTGTTCTAACTCCAACGGTGGACACTCTAGGCTCCTGGAAGGAATCCCTCATCAATTCAGATCACCGTTATAGAAAGTCAGACAAAACAGATGAGCACACGGGAAAACAAAAAGTGCAAACCCCTCCTCACCTCAATATCTAAATACAACTACAGTAACAAACTTCTTCTGATGGAATTTTTAGAAAATGTGTATTTATTTATTTTTGGCTGTGCCACACAACCTGTGGGATCTTAGTTCTCCAACCAGAGACTGAACCTGGGCCCATGGCAGTGAGGCACCAAGTCTTCACCACTGGACCACTAGGCAAGTCCCTGTTCTGTAATTTTTTAAAAACAAAAATGGACCACTTTGCTCGGTTGACCATGTTGCATGTATAAAGGACATGATCTCTGAAGAATGATGATTTAGCTTTGCACATTATATTGCTTGTTTTTGTTTTTTTTTTTTTCTACTGCTGTTCAGCTGCTAAGTTGTGTCTGACTCTTTGCAGCCCCATGGACTGCAGCACGCCAGGCTTCCCTGTCCTTCACTATGTCCCAGAGTTTCCTCAAACCTGTGTCCATTGAGTCGGTGACGCCATCCAACCATCTCATCCTCCGTCGTCCCCTTCTCTTCCTGCCCTCAATCTTTCCCAGGATCAGGGTCTTTTCCAATGAGTTGTCTCTTTACATCAAGTGGCCAAGGTATTGGAGTTTCAGCAATGAACTTATTTGTATATTTATCCAATTACTTTTTCAAGACACATTTTGAAAGAATAAATATTCTCCCTTAGAGTTTTTTATATATATATTTCTGAATTTCTTTCTAAAGTGTTTGTACACGTTTTTATTTCTTTAAGCAGTTGGAGAGACTTCATTCCTTTGCTAAAAATAACATTGGTATAAATTAAAAAGAAAGATCTCCCCAGCTTATAGTCCAAAATAGTAGCCTCATTTCAATTTCTGTACTTATTTATTCATATATCTCTATACAGATTTTGTCATCTGAAATGTTATTTTGTGGATTAGTTAGCATTATTTACATATTTTCACTGTGTTCCTATTTCCACTGATACGCCATTGTACATGTACTTTGACGGATATTTTTACTACCATTGCTAGTCATACACCAATAATACAACTAAAGAGTTAATATACCAAGATTTAAGTATGAATTTTGCAAAAGAGACGGAAAAACAAAAAATGTTTGGCAAGAACACTCAGGTCAACTGAAAACCCGAGTGGTGATCCAGTAGATGGCCAGCTACAGAGAAATGCGCAAAAGTCAATATGGCTTTAGCAAATATGTTCTGTTAGAATGCGAAATGGGCACATGCTTACACGACAGATAAAAGCAAATGTCTCAATACTCCAGCCTACACATATGTTTCTTATTCCCACATGAATAAGACAATCAAGTTCTACTAAAGATAAAAAAGCACTTTAAAAAATAGATACAGCACCATTTCTGAATGAGAAAAGTCAACTTTAGAAAAGCGTTAGAATTATAGATAGATTTGAAAAGGACACCTATCACAACATTTGAAAACAAACGTGTCATAATAAATTGGAGAAAATTGAAAGCACAGGAAGGCACATGGTGACTTATTGGAAAAGATTAATAAATCGAAAAAATGAGAAATAAAGAATGAAATTGTCCCTACAAAATACCAAAATTTGTATAATTAATTCAATCAACAGATACATATTGAATACCCATATCCCAGACTCTGTTTAAGACAAACTGTAATGGCTCAATGAACACAGTCCTGCCCTTAGGGAGCTGTCAGCCTAGCAACTGACCAAAGAGTGTGTTAACTGTGTTTGCAGACATACAGAGAGACCTGCAGAGAGATCAGACGAGCTCAAACCCAGAGATACTTGGGTTCACGATAATTCCTGATAACCACCTCCTTCCTCCGTACCAAGCCTCCCTGCTACCCTCCTGGGGATCTAAAGGCTTTCCAGTTCCCAGCTGCTCATTTTCCAGATTAACAACAAAACGACAGCAACAATGACCCGAGCGCCCTCAAGTCTAGTTTAGATGACTGTGGATTCATTGTTTAGGTTTCTTGATTGCCTGTGGATTAGGCTTCCCTGATGGCTCAGACAGTAAAGAATCTGCCTGCAAGGCAGGAGACCCGGGTTCAAACCCTGGGTGGGGAAGATACCCTGGAGAAAGGAATGGCTACCCACTCAGGTATTCTTGCCTGGAGAATCCCCTGGACAAAGGAGCCTGATGGACTAGGGTCCATGGGGCCTTAAAGAGTTGGACACAACTTTGCTGTTCAGTCCTCAGTTGTGCCGGACTCTTGCTGACCCCATGGACTGCAGCTCGCCAGGCTTCCTTGCCCTTCTCTATGTCTGAGGAACACTTTTACTTTCTTTCAGAACTCCATTCTCATCCCAGTTTACCAGGTGATTGAGAATTACCTATATGACCCAAAGATTTTCTCTTTCAATAATTAAAGATGCGTATTCAGTCTCAATGTTGGTCTAGTAATTTAGGAGCTAACTTTATTCCAATCCAGTAAGTACAAATGAAATTTAAATTAACTTTCCACCATTCTCTACCTGCTTTTTCCTGGTGAAATTCAGCATTTCAGGGAAAAAAAAAAAAAACACAACTTTTTGGGTGGCCTGTTAATAATGGACCACTGGGTCTTTTCAGACTCCTAACGCTGTCATTAGAAGTCCAACGTGCCATCGTTCACAGTCAGTGATTTTTATGAGCTTCTCTGCAATTTAACTCTGTGGGTGTTTAAGATTTAAAATGGAAGTCATAAGGCATAGCTTCACCTGAAATTAAGCCATTCTTATCACAATATATCACCCAAAACTAATTCTTTTCAAAAACAAGAAAAGCTAAAATATTGAGGATTATCAAATATCTCCCTTACAAACAATTTGATTCTTCTCAGTGACATAAAAGATTATAGGATGACTGCTAGCTAAATATTAATGAACAAGGTAGAATCAATTCTAGGAACTCAAGGTTAATATTCTTTATCATTTGTACTATCACATAATTCCAAATTCAAAACCTCCACCTTCTACAATTAAATTCATGCTAAATACAAAAGTACATATTTTTGTTTTCAGGTTGATGAATTAAGATCTGCAACACAGGCTAGAAAAATTATTTGCAAATGCTGATTATATATTTATTTGTTGATACACTTCAATTATACATGCCATACTAGAGGTACAGAGAAAACTAGGAAAACTCATTTAACTTACTCACTGAGCACTAACTATAATTCCTCATATTTAAGAGGAATGACAAAGCAACATTTATAGAGTAATTAATGTGTTCCACACACGGTAGTACATGTTTACACACACATCATGGACTGTTTTCCTTAAAAAATATGATCATGTGATTCGTTCAAGCTGCTGCACGTAATTTGGCTCATTCTTTTGCATTATTTTAAATGCTGGGCTGGAGGAAGCACAAGCTGGAATCAGATTGCCGGGAGAAATATCAATAACCTCAGATATGCAGATGACACCACCCTTATGGCAGAAAGTTAAGAAGAACTAAACAGCCTCTTGATGAAAGTGAAAGAGGAGAGTGAAAAAGGTGGCTTAAAGCTCAACATTCAGCAAACTAAGATCATGGCATCAGGTCCCATCACTTCATGGCAAATAGATGGGGAAACAGTGGAAACAGTGGCTGGCTTTATTTTTCTGGGCCCCAAAATCACTGCAGACGATGACTGCAGCCATGAAATTAAAAGACGCTTACTCCTTGGAAGGAAAGTTATGACCAACCTAGACAAAATATTAAAAAGCAGAGACACTACTTTGTCAACAAAGGTCCGTCTAGTCAAGGCTGTGGTTTTTCCAGTAGTCCTGTATGCATGTGAGAGTTGAACTTTACATAAAGAAAGCTGAGCACCGAAGAACTGATGCATTTGAACTGTGGTGTTGGAGAAGACTCTTGAAAGTCCCTTGGACTGTAAGAAGATCCAACCAGTCCATCCTAATGGAGATCAGTCCTGGGTGTTCATTGGTAGGACTGATTTTGAAGCTGAAACTCCAATTCTTTGGCCACCTGATGCAAAGAGCTGACTCACTGGAAAAGACCCTGATGCTGGGAGGGATTGGAGGTAGGAGGAGAAGGAGACAACAAAGGATGAGATGGTTGGATGGCATCACTGACTCAATGGACATGGGTTTGGGGGGACTCTGGGAGTTGGTGCTGGACAGGGAGGTCTGGTGTGCTATGGTTCACGGGGTCACAAAGAGTTGGATACGAGTGAGCGACTGAACTGACAGCATTCCAGTGTACAAACAATACCACCGTGGATTTGCGTGGTCTGTGTTGATGTCCACCAAAGTTGTTCCCAATTCAGGGCTCTGATAATAATCTTGCTCTGAATACGTTTGTACACATCTGTTGGTGCATATGTGTGTTTTTAGGAATGAAATTCCTGGGTGACAGGACCAGGTCACAGTCAGCTTTAGTATATAACAGTCTTTTCCCCAAACGGCTGTACTAATTAACTATCACCAGAGTATGCAAGTTCGGACTGCTATTTTAACTTTCTAACAGTGTTTGGGGAATGAAACTTTTGGTCACCAAAGGAAAGAGGTGGGAAGTGATAAATTAGGAGTCTGAAAGTAACATCTACACACTACTACATGTAGACCATCAACAAGGACTTACTTATAGGACAGGAAGCTACACTCAGTATTTTGTAAGAACCTATAAGGGAAAAGAATCTGAAAAAGGATATACATATATATGACTGAATCACTTTGCTGTGTGCCTGAAACCAACACATTGCAAATCAACATAAAAATTAATTCAAAAAAGGAAAATCAAGTACAGAGAATAATAAAAGCTTTCATACGGGAAAATAATGTACACAAGAAGACACAACTAGTTTGGACATTGTTGAGACAGGAGGGGGGCCAGGCACAGTCTTTAAAAGAATGACAAAGCCTGAGGACACAACATAAAAGGTTTAGAACCAACTAGTTCCAAGCTGGCAGATGGGGCATCTTCCACTAGACCTTGAGCCTGAGTGCTTGTTGTTCAGTCGCTCAGTTGTGTCCGACTTATTGTGACCCCATGGACCGCAGCACGCCCGGCTTCCCTGTGCTTCACCATCTCCCAGAGTTTGCTCAAACTCATCTCCACTGAGTTGGTGATGCCATCAACCAGCTCATCCCCTGTTGTCCCCTTCTTCTCCTGCCTTCAATCTCTCCCAGCATCAGAGTCTTTTCCAATGAGTTGGCGCTCTGTATCAGGCGGTCAAAGTATTGGAGTTTCAGCATTAGTCCTTCCAGTGAATATTCAGAGCTGATCTCCTTTCAGCTCATCCCCTGTTGTCCCCTTCTTCTCCTGCCTTCAATCTCTCCCAGCATCAGAGTCTTTTCCAATGAGTTGGCGCTCTGTATCAGGCGGTCAAAGTATTGGAGTTTCAGCATTAGTCCTTCCAGTGAATATTCAGAGCTGATCTCCTTTAGAACTAACTGGTTTGCTATCCTTGCAGTCCAAGGGACTTTCAAGCGTCTTTTCCAAAACCACAGTTCAAAAGCATCAATTTTTCAGCACTCAGCTTTCTTCATAGTCCAACTCTCACATCCACACACAACTACTGGAAAAACCATAGCTTTGACTAGACGGACCTCTGACTATATTGAGCTTCAGTATGTGTTCATTATAACACAGCATCTAAATAACACACCACAGGCATCATGACAGTTACAAAGCCAACCCAAAAGGTCAAAAAGTGGAAGGCAGCCCAATTTATGGAAATCTCCACCCCTACCCCTAAATAACTCAAATACTCCTCCCACTCATTAGCTTATGAAATTACCCACTCTATAAACACTGACAGCCCCATTCACTGGGGCCTCTCTCACTGCCCAAGAGGACCCACACTCTGTCTATTGAGTACCTTTCCTCCCTGAACAAACCTTTCACTTTACTATAGCTTTCTCTTGAATTCTTTCCAGGATGAAGCCAAGAGCCCCTCTTTGGTGGCTATCCCAGAGACTCAGACATGACCTGGGATGTGAGCACCCTCTCACAGCCCACTCCCTTTCCTGCAGCATTGTCATTAGCAGAGGATGGAGTAATGCTCTTAAAGTTGTAAGTAAAATAACCTTCAACCTAGAACACTTAGACCAGCCAAGTTATTCATCATGTTGCTGTTGTTCAGTTGCTCGGTCATGTCCACCTCTTGGCAACCCCATGGACTGCAGCACGCCAGACTTCCCTGTCCTTCACCATCTCCCGGAGCTTGCTCAAACTCATGTTCATTGAGTCAGTGATGCCATCCAACCATCTCATCCTCTGCCGTCCCCTTCTCCTACTGCCTTCAATCTTTCCCAGCAACAGGGTCTTTGCTAATGAGTTAGCTCTTTGCATCAGGTGGCCAAAGGACTGGAGCTTCACTTTCAGCCTCAGTCCTTCCAATGAATATTCGGGACTGATTTCCTTTGAAACTGACTGGTTTGATATCCTTGCAGCCCAAGGGACTCTCAAGAGTCTTCTCCAACACCACAGTTCAAAACCATCACTTCTTTGACACTCAGCCCTCTTTATGGTCCAACTTTCACATCCATGTATGACTACCAGAAGGAAAACCACAATCACAGAAAACTAAACTGATTACATGGATCACAGCCTTATCCAGCTCAATGAAACTATATTGTGCAGGGCTATCCAAGACAGACGGGTCATGGTGGAGAGTTCTGACAAAACATGGTCCAGTGGAGAAGGGAATGGCAAACCACTTCAGTATTCTTGCCTGGAGAATCTCATGAACAGTATTAATCATTGGTGAATGCAAAATTAAAGATGTTCATACCTGAAAGGACTCAGAAAGTTTATCCCCCCACACACATACTCTTCCTCAGGTTTTGAGTTTTAATAAAATGAGAAAAGACTCTCCAAATGAGAAAGCTGTGAGCTAACGCAAACAGTGGATCCACCACAGAGAGCACAAAAGGAAGCCTTAGCAGCTGTGCACCTAGGAACCCAGCCTGAAGCTGAGGGTGGAGGCCTGGGGTCGAAGATGTGATGTTTTTAATTATGATGGAGTTAAAAAAAAAAAGTTTAAACACACAAGTTTATCCATCAGAAACACGTGACTGTACGTCCACACCATGCCTCACTTTGTGTGGCTGACATGTCTTGAATGTACAGTGCATACTAAGCTCTACCTGCTCCATAAAAGGTCTTGTGGGTGACCCAGCTTCATCTCAGTGAGGTTCAGTTGATCAGGTAAAGAGAGACAAGCACTTCATGAACTTGCAGGTGTCACGGAAACCCTGCAGGACCCCGTGGGGCTCCTGGGCACAAACGCCTTTCTGGGTCCTCCATTTCTTGACTACCGGAAATGGGCTTCATTCAGCCTCCAGGACCTTCCCTGACTTCCAAAAGGCAGGTGCTAACAATCAGAGAAGGGAGGGGGTGCAGGGACAAGGCAGGAACAATCAAGAAACAGTGCAGCCTTAGGGCAGGGTCCCGGCTTCCCCTCAAGGACACACAGAATAGTATCTTTGAGCTGGTTCGCAGGTACCAAAGCCCCATCAGGTGGGAGAAGTTAACTGTAAGCTGCCCACAGGCACAGAGGCCCCAGTAGGAGCCAGAAGGTTGATGATACAGACTCCCAGTGACCTCATCACCAACCAGTCAGATTCACCAGCTGACCATGCTCTCCTCTTTGAACCATTACAAAAACTCCTCGCTATCCTTTCAAGGTTGGGACATATAGTTTTGAGGGCACTACACAGTTTTGCCATGGCCTGGCAGAGGCAGTTTCTGAGGCAGATCACAGGGTGGGGGGACTCCTGTGCCCTCAAAGCACCTCCCACCTCCAGGACTTGGGGAGCAGCTCTGCCTTCTTCCTTGAGAGATGCCCAGGGCAACTGAGGAGCTCTCAGTGGGGCAAGTGAGTTGTCAAGACCTGACTCTCCCTCCTTGCTGGGAATTGCCTCGTCCACACAGGGGTCATACACCCATCCCTCTCCACCCGTCAGCCTGCTGGCTGGCCCAAGAGCAGAACACCACAAGGGACTGATCACTCCATGCCCACACCTGCCGCTGCTCTACCTAAATGTCTTTCCCTGAAGCCCTGGGAACCTGGATCCAAGATTAATGAGGGATTCAAGCAGGCTGCTGGGCTATTTCCCATCTCGGGCCGGGACTTCAGGACTCTAAAGTGATGGGTGACCGGTCCAGAGCCTGCAGAAGGCTTGAGTCTGTATGGGCAAGATGAGAAATGGACCCAGAAGTAGCCACAATGCTTCATGATCCTGGCTGGCACGGATAATTCATTCATCTGCACTAGAAACTCTCTCTTCCGAAACAGTTCAGAGAGGACGCCTAAGTAGGTAAATTGGTCCAGGCCTTAGGGATGTCTCTCTCACAAATGTCTTAGGAAAGGATTGTAATAAATATGACAGGGAGTTCATCATGGCCATCACGGCTCATTATGGTCTCTTGAATTCCTACTCCAGCATCAGGAACTGTATTTAGCTCCTTTCCTCTGAATACAAGATTAGAGGCGACTTCACGTGATGACCCATCCCATGGGGAAACATCTTTATGTCAGCCCAGCCCTCTGCGTCAAACTCCAAACGGAAACCTAGAGGTCCAATGTGTGGAATGAATCAACCTAAGAATCCTACTCTGCCCACGATGACACACTCCTCTGGATTGAGCCCCAATCTGGATGCTCACTTCATCTTTCTCATCTGCAGGCTTGGGAGAGAACTGGTCCTCATTTTTTATGCCCAGATTCTCAGAGTTGGTTGGCACTCTTATTGGCCCCTCAGCCACCACCTCTGGTTATTCTCATGTCTGTGAAGCTTCACCCAAGTGTTGGGCGAAGGTCTATGGGAATCTAAGTGGGTGTGCAATAAATACTTGTTTAATGAATAAACCTATAATGTGCTGCAAACTATATTTCTTTTTAAATCTTGTTTGTTTATTTACGGCTGGCTGGGTCTTTGCTGCTACACAGGGTTTCTCTGTTGCAGCAAGCAGGGGCTACTCTCTCTTTTCCGGGCTCTGGCTCCTCATTGTGGTGGCTTCTCTTGTTGCAGAGCAAGGGCTCTCGGGTGTGCAGGCTTAAGGATCTGCAGCATACGGGCTCAGCAGCTGTGGCTCCAGAGCACAGGCTCAACAGCTGTGGCCCACGGGCTGAGTCACCCCGAGGCATGTTGACTCCTCCCAGACCAGGGACTGAACCTGCCTCCCCGCATTGGCAGGTGGATTCTTAACCACTGGGCCACCAAGGAAGTCCACAGATGGTATTTTTCTTAACTAACTCCAGCTAGACCTCATTCTGATTTCATTGATTTCAAAAGGCTATTTGAAAATTAAAAGACACAGCTAAAGAATTTGGGGCACATAAGTTTTTTGTTTTTGTTTTTTTAGAGTTCTGTGGTAAAGCCTTTTTCAAACCCATTACTGTGTTCATATAAACTGTTAATTTCAAGGAGATTGACCGCCCCACAAACTTTGTCCTCTTGGCACCATTTCCTTGTTTGGAGGTGAGTTCATGGGTGTCTTTGTTTGGAGTGAGTTCATGGGTGTGCTCTAGAGAGGGTGCAATTCCAGCGCGGCTGTTTACTTGATTTGTAAGACACAATTTTCTCTGGATTCACCGCTTTTCTTCTGTAAACCTTCACACTCAGTTCCCATGAATGCTCCTTTCTCTGTTTGCATTTTTTAAAAAACAACAATAACCAGTTTCACACTTTTCTTCACATGCTTATCTCTGTAATCCTTAGGCTCTTGTTTAAAAGCTCTTTTTTTTTGAATAGTTTTAGTCTTACAAAAAAGCTGCAAATATAGGAGCACATTTCTGTGTCCCCTAATGTTGGCATCTGTGCAGCAACAGTACAAGCAGCAACATCAGGAAATTAATTAACATTGCTCCAATACGCTTAACTGAAGAATGTGCTGGATTTCCCCACGTTTCTCACAAAGGTCCTTTTTCTGTTCCAGGATCCAATTACGGATCCCAAGTTGTGTGAGCGACCATTAACGTTTGATAAGTTCTCCTTCAGGAGAGTGTGAACTTTCCCCCTCCCCGCCCCCCAGGAGCAGCCCCCACGCACTTTGGGTTCCCACCTGCCAGCACTTAACCTCCACCCATTCACCAACTCTTCAGGCTGAATTCTTCCTACAGGGCATCAGAATCAAGTAAGCAATTGTTTAAACCCTGTCCTGCCAGCGGCCTCTGTCTCTCCCTAGAGTTGGGTCAGTTGGCTGTCCTGAAACCTCTTATCTATCAGAGATTTTTTTAAAAAAATCATGAACTTGCACATCCACTGACATTTTCTTCGTTGTAAGGTTGGGTGTGATACTCTTTCCAGCTTTTAAAATTTTTTTAAAAACTGTTATTGAAGGATAGTTGATTTACAATATGTCAATTTCATATTTATTTCTTTTGGACATTCTTTTCCACTATGGCTTATCACAGGATATTGTATATAGTTCCCTGTGCTGTGCAGTACGATCTTGTGGTTTATCCATTTTTCCAGCTGTTAACATCCCTGAGCAGAAACTGGAAATTCGCCTCACATTTTAATACCCATAGCTGATGATTCTCAAGCTGAAACCTCCGAAAGTGACCATTTTCCAAAGCAACAGACGTTTATGAGGATTGGGCACATCACACGGATGGCTCTGTCTGCCTCCCAAACACTCCTCTCTCGTTTTCCTCTGTCTCAGTAAACGGCACCAGTACATACCTTAATCATGCTAGAAGAGTGAGCAATTCTCACTGGAAATGCTGCTGTGTAATGGTACCTGAAGTCCTGACAGAGGCAAAGGAAAGATAAATACCCAGGAACATCTGTACGGGAAGTAAGAGATATACTTGTCATTATCTGTGGATAGAATGATCAGGTATGCAGGATTGACCCAAACTTGCCATTAGGACTCATGAGAGAGTGGTGAGACTGACGGATACAAGATCACTTTGTGAAAATAAACGACCTTTCGACAAATGAATGAAAGCCATGAAAGCCACAGCTTCCGCAACAGCGGGCCATCACTGCTGTACAACAGGGTTCTTCTAAAGCAGAAGAACTTTATCTATTCGACAGTCAAGTCAACTAACGCCCAAACTGCTACATGACAATTTCGATTCACTGACTTCCTTTCCACCATGTACTACCTAGAAAGATGTTAGCAGGGGATTCCCAGGTGGCGCTAGTGGTAAAGGATCCACCTGCCAATGCAGGAGGTATAGGAGACACCAGTTAGGTCGCTGAGTCAGGAATGGCGACCCACTCCAGTATTCTTGCCTGGAAAATTTCATGTCCATGGGGTCGCAAAGAGCTGGACACACTAAGCACACACTCAACGCAACCAGCACGGTGTAAGCATGAAGCAGTGAGATTTCGAGTCCAGGATCTGAAGCCCAGATCTGCACCTTCATGGACAAGTGACCACGGGCAGGTTAGTTAACAGCCCTGAGTCCCACGAGAGCACCTGGAGGCCCACCGTGAGGGCTAGGGAAAGACATGCACTCTGGGCACAGAGCTCTCCATCTTCTAATCCACAGAGAAACCACCTGCCTTTTCCTGCCCAGTCATTGCCTGTTCACGGGAATCTTCCTTCTTTTTCAAATCGCTGCACTTTCCCGAAGGAAGTTAAACATTCCTAGTCCACCATAAATGCACATTACAGATTCCTAACTGCATTTCTGCTGCTGCCCAGAGACTGCTTTATTGATCCTGGATGAACTTTCTGGTTTACTTCCCATAACACCACACCCAGGCCCAAATAATTGTTTCTCTTCTGCAACTCTGATTCCATTACCAATTTTCTAACTTTGAATCTTCTACTTCAGAAATTGATACCCATTTAGACCAGGGGTCCCCAGCCTCTGGGATCTAATGCCTGATGGTCTGATGCAATCCCCATTTCACTTAGAAGAATGCTGAAGTCCAAATAGTCCACCAAGTCTTTCATAATCTCACCCCATCACTACCACCACCATTGCCCTCCTTGCTTTTTCCTGATAATGCCAGGTACACCCTGCCCTATGACCTCTACTCATTGGCTGGGATATTCTTCTCTTAGATATCTATTTAGGTAACTCTCTAACCTCCTTTAAGTCTTTGCTTGAATTTTACTTTCTCACTGAGACTTGCCTTGACCTTCTAACTTTATACAAAAATGACCCCCACCATATCCCAGAAATCCCAATCCCCTTTCCCTGGTTGAATTGTACTTTATTTTGCAACACACTAGACAGCTGATTTCTTATATCTTGCTTAAATCTGGACCCCCTCCACCACACACACACACACACACACACACACACACACACACACACACACACACACTGAGGTCCGTGGAGCTACTGTTGCTTCCGTGTCAGCTCACTCATGCACTCTTGGCCACTTCGGGCTGCCTTCACACCCGCAGGACACATCAGTACAGTGTCCGTTTTACAAGAAACACAACAAGGATGGGTGTATGTGGAGCCATCAACATAACAGCACTGCGAAGGGAACGTGGGGTGATGTAAATTTAAAATTTGTATTGAAAGACCCAAATGGAACTTTTTGGCCAGCCCAATAGTCTCTGGGAGATTTATCCAGAATAAGACTTCAAAGTCTCCCAGAAGATCCAATCCAGGTACACAGAGCTTTGCCCACTTTTGTGACATACACTTGACCCTTGAATGTTCTATTTTCAAAGTTGCCTTCAGGGCAGCAATTTACTCAATCTATCTCTTAAAAATGAGGCTTCCTTGGTGGCTCAGATGGTAAAGAACCTGCCTGCAAAGCAAGAGATCTTGGGTTGGGAAGATCCCCTGGAGAAGGGAATGGCAACCCACTCCAGTATTCTTGCCTGGAAAAATCCATTCACAGAGGAATGGGGGGCTACAGTCCCTGGGTTCGCAGAGAGCGGGACATGACTGAGCGGCCAACACGTTCACCTTCAGCCCCTAAAAGCCATCACTCAGCGGGGAGATGAACAATGGTATTTTCTGCTCTCCTGGATAAGGGGAAACACGTGACTCACTACGGCAAGAGGAGGTACCAAGCAGGAATCTCTAAACTTCACAAGCCTATTTACAACTCCTGCTCAACCCCTCCTCACTCCTCTTCCCAGCTACTAAATGTCAGGGTGACATTTCCTTGTTTGTAATAATATGCCATTTACAGACTGTGACTGGGTCATTTTGCCTTTTCCATCATCTTCTTGACTCTCCTCAACTTACAGCTCTGCAGCCCAGGAGAGTATGTGACGGGACAGCTCAGAGCTCCATGAAGCACTCTGCAAATTATCAAGTGGATTCTGATGTGGCTAGAACTCAGATAGCTATTTTAAAATATATAGCAGCTATTTAGAAAGACGAAGTGATTTTGATAATGTCCTGGTGAACTATAACTTAAAGACAACACAATTTTATTGATGTAGAATCACTAAAACATGTGAACAAGGAAACACAGGTTTTCTTTGCCTGTATTTCTTGGCTCGTTTCTTAAAAAAATAAAGAGAGAGAAAATTTCATTGTTTTATAATGATAAAGTTTATAATTCTTCTGCTCTACTGATCTGATTGGATTTTGGAAGTGTTGCCTTTCTTAGCTCTACTCAAAGTCAGAGATCAGAAACTCAGCATATATGAATACAATGGGATTTAAAGTCAACATCATTCAACAATAAAGGTTTGCTAAATACATTCTCAAAAATCCAGTGGATCCCTCAGGATCTGGATCCACTCTCCTATCACCAAAGTTCTTCAGCGTCGCCACAAATATTTCCTGACCATGAACTGAGGAACTTCTAGTTCCTGTTCCACAAATAAAAATATATGCAAAATACAGAGATGGTTCCCAAGTTTTTTAGTAATAAAGCTGAATTGTTGTTCTTTAGTTGCTAAGTCATGTCCGACTCTCTGTAACCCTGTGAACTGTAGCCCACCAGGCTCCTCTGTCCATGGTATTTCCCAGGCAAGAATACTGGAGTGGGTTGTTATTTCCTCCTGCAGGGGATCCTCCCTACCCAGAGACTGAACCCAAGTCTCCCGCATGGCAGGTGGATTGTACACTGCTGAGCCACATGGAAAGCACAGCGTAGTTGAGAAGATAAGTATAAAATTGGGGCTTCCCTGGTGGCACAGATGGTAAAGTGCCTGCCTGCAATGCGGGAGAGCCAGGGTCAATCCCTGGGTTGGGAAGATCCCCTGGAGAAGGGCATAGCAACCCACTCCAGTACTTTTGCCTGGAAAATTCCATGGATGGAGTCTGGTTGGCTACAGTCCATGGGTTTGCAAAGAGTCAGACATGACTGAGCAACTTCACTTTTCTACACTTAAAATATTACTATTTTTGAGGCTGTTGGAGCCCATCTGAATAATAAACTCTAATAAAAGTGGTCAAACTCTGGAAATGCTGATCCCTTGGTGCTGGCCACAAAGCTGTTGAGAGCACAGCTGACAATAAGAAGCCCATTCTCTTCTTGCCCATCTCAATCCTAGTTTCCCAATGAACAGCACCAAATTTTCTAACCATGGACCCAAGAAATGAGGTACCATTAAACACAAACTATGACCAAGCCTTCCCCAAACAGAGAGGCTTCCAGTGATTTGTCACAACTACATAACCAAAGGCAGCCTGTAATATGGGATGGATCAGTGTTACTCTGATACATCTGAAAGCAGTGGAGCCTTGTTACTCGGAATATGCTCCGGGAGAGATAATACCAGAGCAAGAGGGAAAGAAGATGAAATCTGACAGCTGACCCAAGTGGACAGATGACCCAAGATGCGGGACCAGTTACTCTTGTTGTTCAGTTGCTGAGTCCTGTCTGACTCTTTGTGACCCCATGAACTGCAGCACACTAGGCTTCCCTGTCTTTCACTATCTCCTGGAGTTTGCTCAAATCCATTCCCATTGAGCTGGTGATGCTATCTAACCATCAACCCCCGTTGTCCCCTTCTCCTCCTGTCTTCAATCTTTCTAGCATCAGTCTTTTTCAATGAGTTGGCTCTTTGCATCAGGTGGCCAAATACTGGAGCTTCAGCTTCAGCATCAGTCCTTCCAATGACTATTCAGGGTTCATTTCCCTTAGAATTCATTGATGGATCTCCTTTCAGTCCAAGGGACTCTCAAGAGTCTTCTCCAACACCACAGTTCAAAAGCATCAGTTTCTTGGCATTCAGCTTTCTTTATGGTCTAACTCTCACATCCATACATGACTACTGGAAAAACCGTAGCTTTGACTAGATGGACCTTTGCTGGCAAAGTGATGTCTTTGCTTTTTAATATGCTGTCTATGTTGGTCATAGCTTCCTTCCAAGGAGCAAACATCTTTTAATTTCTGGCTGCTGGACCCGGCCTATATACAAAACAAGTGTGCTCTGAGCATGAGTAGCAATAGTTCCACTGGAAGGCTTTCTAAGAAATGCAGCTCTTGGGGCCCACCCTAGAACTACTCGGTCAGAACATGCGTTTTCAAAAAACATTGATTGATTTATTTGACTGCAACAGGTCTTAGCTGGGCACACAGGAGCGCTGATCTTCACTGAGGCATGCAGGATCTACCTCTGTGACCAGGGATTGAGCCTGGGCCCCCGGCACTGGGAGCCTGGAGTCTTAGCCCCCGGACCACCAGGGGA
This sequence comes from Madoqua kirkii, assembly GCA_006408675.1. Classification (NCBI taxonomy): domain Eukaryota; kingdom Metazoa; phylum Chordata; class Mammalia; order Artiodactyla; family Bovidae; genus Madoqua; species Madoqua kirkii. The sequence goes on from SJYC01023351.1 coordinate 45,817, forward strand.
TTCCCAGAAAATGTGTTCTTACAAGAACTCCTAATTGAGGAGCGTGCACAGGAAGGACTGAGAAGCACCAGAGCAGAGGGGTGTTCGCAGGAAGGGTGAGTGAGCTAGCCAAGAATTGCTACCTCCCTTGGATTCACATGAGCGCACAAGCAAGCTCTGGAGTAAAGAAAACGGAAACCTTCCACTTCCGCGAGAATATGCCTGTGCTCACCCTTAGATAAAGCACAGCCTCAAGCCAAGCGCTGTGTCCCCCACTGCCTGGCAGAAACCCCATGAATCCTTTTCAAGTCACATAAGCAAGATCTTTCCTCCCAGTCAATGCACACCCTGAGCTTAGAGAACACTCTCCACGGAGAAACATTACCCACTGACCAGTAGTCTTACCAGCCCAAGGAGAAAGAGAAAGCTTAACAGGATCCCCAGTCTCAACTGAGGCACTGAAAGTTCAGAACGGTAATGATCACCAGGCATGTACAGCGTAACAGTCTGTTAGACGAGTATCAAGAAAATGATACAGCGGCTTAAACTCCGATGGCACACAACAGCCATTGGCCACCTGAGAGGACACGTCCAATCGGAGCCCTGGTGGGATCCTCTGACACCTCCATCTTTCTGGTGGAAAGGATGTACAACCGGATGAGGAAAAGGGAAGCTGCAGGTCACTTCTGAGCACAGAGTGCCCCCGGGGAGCTTGGAACGGGGGCCTCGGAAGTATAAGCAGTGGTACCCAGGTCCCACCAGGACAAACTTAAAATCAGGAAGCAGAAACCAGACAGCCTCTCAGACAGCTGATGGGAAGAGAGGGAGCAAGCTGAGTCGGCAGCAGTGATGGGACACGCGGCACTTCTTCTGGAGAAACAGATCACGCTGGGAGCAGAAGCTGGGCCCCACTCAGCCAGGGGCCCCACCTGACAGAGCAAAGCGCCCAGCTTAGTGACTCCAGGAAGCACAAGGGTGGAGACTGTGTCACGGCCGGAAGATTCTACCGTCGCCTGTCAGTATCCTGTGTGAGCACATCCCATGCAAACACCCTGAAAGGTCTCCAGGGAAAAAACTAAATAAGGGCAGTTCTTGCATATGCCACATCCAGGGCAACCTGGGCAAGATTCACTCTGCCTTTCCCCTCATTCCTTCTCTGCCTGAACTCAACCACAGCGAAACGGCAAATGGGGGCTGGTGGGTGCAGGAGGAGAGGAAGAAACGCACCAGGAAGGAAGCGTGGAGAAGCCCCCGCCCTCCCCGCCACAGGCTTGCAGACCTGAAGCAGGTCAAGCTGCGAGGGAGGCGGAGCCTGTCACTGCATGAATTCTGGACTTAATCTTCCTATAGAAGACCGGCCTGGGCATTTTAAGGGCTTCTTGGTGGCTCAGACAAAAGGAATCTGCATGCCCATGCAGAAGACATGGGTTCCATCCCTGGGTCGGGAAGATCCCCTGGAGAAGGGAATGGCAACTCACTCCAAGATTCTTGCCTGGAGAATCCCATGGACAGAGGAGCCTGGTGGGCTACAGTCCACGGGGTCACAAAAAGTCAGACTGAGTGACTAACACACACTCACACTCATCTGTAATACAAAAGGACACAGAAAAAGCTAAATAGCTTCACAAATCTGGGTACCAACCAGTCAAAACTTGTTTCAAAGACACATGGGAAAAAACCAAGAAGTTTGTCTCCTGATGATTCCAAGAGTCGTCGGATGCAGTCAATAGAACACTGAGCATTCACTGAAGAAAGAGATCAGGTCTCACGCTTACTGAACCCCACCCCACCACCCCACTCCATGCGCTACACATTCTACACCATTTCTGTTACAGCTCATTGGACTGAGGAAAATACAGAAACCCCTGAATGAAGCTCAAATTAAAAAACAAAATGAAGACAATAACAAATATATTGTGGAGGTAATCTAGATTTTCTGACCCCCCCCCCCACCTGTGCACTTGAGACCTTGTCCCGCCCTCATCTTGAACCTATATTCAAAGTTGCATCAAAAGACCCAAGTGCAGTTGCCGCAGAAAGCCCACGTCTAGCCAGGCAGCACAGCAGTGAGCCCAGAGGTTTCTCTTGCCAAGTCTCGGAAAAGGGAGATACCACCCCCAACATTTCTATTCCACTCCCCAATGTACAGCTCCTGGCCGCCAGCAACATCATCTTTTTCTGTCTTGTTCCCTTTTATCTCTTGCCACAAAGCCACACAGATACCCTCTATTTTTCTGATAAATTCAGCTCTTGGCAAGCTCTATCCAATAATAACCTGGAACGTAGCCATCACTCCTGCTCCTGCTTAGAAAGCAATTCGGTGACTTCTTTCCCCTCACTTGTGTCTCTTGAGATATAAAGCAAGAATGCAAAGAAGTTTAACAAAAAGTTTGTTCCACCAAAATAGTTCTATTTGGTAGGAGTGGAGAGACGGAATGAACATGGGAAGTCTTGCTAGAAATTTCAGGTTTTCTTTATTTTCTGTCAATTTTACATAGTAGTACACCTCAGAAAGCAGAAGGAGCTTAAAAGGAAATATAGGGGCATAGAGACAGGCTCAAACTGCAGTGCTGGAGAAGACTCTTAAGAGTCCCTTGGACTGCAAGGAGATCCAACCAGTCCATCCTAAAGGACATCAACCCTGAATATTCATTGGAAGGACTGATGCTGAAGCTGAAGCTCCAAAACCTTGGCCCCCTGATGCGAAGAGCTGACTCACTGGAAAAGACCGTGATGCTTGGAAAGATTGAGGGCGGGAGAAGGGGACGACAGAGGACAAGATGGTTGAATGACATCACCGGCTCAATGGATATGAATTTGAGCAAACTCTGGGAGACAGTGAAGGACAAAGAAGCCTGGCGTGCTGCAGTCCACAGGGTTGCAAAGAGTTGGATACGGCTTAGCAACTGAACGGCAAAGACAACAACAAAGACAGGCTTCCTGCGAACTGTAACTGGGCAGCCCGAGGGCAAGGCCAGGCCCTCGGGGTCTCTCCACCCCTGTCGCCTCTGCTGCCCCCTTCTTCCTCCCAGCGGGCGTCCTTGGCATCTCGTGACTGTGCCCGGCTTCCAGAGCCTATGGCTCTCACACACGGGACCTCTGTCCTCCAGCAGGCGTCTCTGTGCATCTCGCTTCAAAACTGCCGAGAGAGGGTTTGATTGGCTCGGTTCACCCTGCAGATTTCCTCTGTGGGAGGACGTGGTCAGACCCGGTCTAAACACCTGTGTTCAGGAGAAGGCTGAGTCCTCTGTTTTAAGCAGGAGAGCAGAAGCTGTGGGCAGGCATCTACTCTCACTGACCATAAACGGCCCAGGAAGCAATGAATGGCATCTGTTACACACGAGTCCAGCGGGCAGCCGACGAGTGAATTAAGGAAGAAGTGTGGTGGCACCCCCAAAAGCTTGCTACGGCCTGGGAGATTTTACCCACTGCCGTATTGTTTATTTATTTATGTTTTTCATATCAGGTCCCTTTTGATGATTTCTCAGGCTCCTGACTATTACACAGAGGAAATTAAGCACAATTCCTCTACTGGAAAGAACCAGAATCCATTCTCACGGGTCACATATAAAAAGCACAGGAGCCAATAGAGACAGTGTTCCATAATAACTCTGCAGGTCCCTGAGTTGCCCAAGATCACAGTTATCTCTCTGGAAAGCGGGCAAGTCTGTTGCATGGAGCCTCGAGTCTGTGTGCTCCTTCCAAGACTGCAGGCCACGTGGAAAGGACAGTCAGCAACATTTCTGCCTCCCCCTGTAAACTCCACTGACCACCCTCTGCTCTGACCACCTGCAATCCCACAGGGCAGCCTTACTCGTTTTTAACACCTCCTGGTATTGTAGTCTGCTGTTTCCTGTCTCATCTGTGAAGATCCTATCTCATTAATAAATGTAGCAGCAGGTTATTTTTTTCTTCTTCTTCAAAGTATCATAGGTAAGGAATCCAATGCCCACAAAATATATAAATAAAGAACAGGTAGATTTAAGGGTTGAAAGAAACATAGGTTGAAGCTACCAAGTAAACAGTTCAGTACTATTTATTATTTGTATGTTTTCAGTTTGAACACATTTGCTTGATTTTACCACCCCTGGGGCCACAAATGATTTGCATATAATCATCGAATTCCATTTTCTCAGTTAAAAAAAAAGGAAGAAATAAAAACTCATGTATCTACTTTAGTGGCTGTTATGAAGGTGAAATAAGCTAACATTCAGGGAAAAAATAAAAAGAGTGGAAGGAGGGAGAGAGGCACCTCAAACTGTTGGTTGTGTCTTCGTTCATTTAGAACCTTCCCATTCTGGCCTCAGTTTTATGTCAGATCTCCGCAGTATGTGTTTGCTTTTCTACTAAAGTGTGAAGGACTCCCGCTGGTTTAGAGTTTCCATTGACTATATTTTATTAAGAATTGCCTTTGACTTCTGCACCTGGCAATGCCTTAGTAACAGCAAACCACCTTGCTTGTGGCTCTTTCTGGGGATGGAATATTTGCAGTTAAGAGCTTGGTGGGGCTCAGAAGCCTACTGTATGTTCTCAGTTTTTACACTAAAAAACAAAAGGCCCAGGGAGCTTCAGTCACTTCCCTGCGACTCAGTCCACACAGAAGGCACAGCTCAACCAACTGTGAGGTCCAGGCTTCCTCCTTTTCCCTTATTTCCACACTTTATCAGTAAGTAATCCTTCACCAAAGGAGTTTTTCCACATCTGAGCTCTTACATTTGAAGTGACTTTAAGAAAGGTCCCCTGCATCTTCATTTTCTATCACAAAATGATATCACATTCAGATATCATCTTAATCATCTGCTGCTGCTGCTAAGTCACTTCAGTCATGTCCAACTCTTCGCGACCCCATGGACTGCAGCCCACCAGGCTCCTCCATCCATGGGATTTTCCAGGCAAGAATACTGGAGTGGGGTGCCATTGCCTTCTCCGTTTAATCATCTAGTAATCTCTAAATATCTAATGTCCTTTTAGTATTGCATTTGAATATTTCATTAAAAAAAAGAAGTTTGGGATTCACAGTACACACTTTATATATTTTATATATCTACATATACAAAGTTTATATATATATGTGTGTGTGTGTGTATATATATACACACTATGGTTTTTCCAGTAGTCATGTATTGATGTGAGAGTTGGACTATAAAGAAAGCTGAGCACAGAAGAATTGATGCTTTTGAACTGTGGTGTTGGAGAAGCTCTTGAGAGTCCCTTGGACTGCAAGGAGATCCAACCAGTCCATCCTAAAGGAAATCAGTCTGGGTGTTCATTGGAAGGACTGATGTTGAAGGTGAAACTCCAGTACTTTGGCCACCTGATGTGAAGAGCTGACTCATTTGAAAAGACCCTGATGCTGGGAAAGCTTGAGGGCAGGAGAAGGGGACAACAGGATGAGATGGTTGGATGGCATCACCAACTCGATCGACATGGGTTTGGGTGGACTCTGGGAGTTGGTGCTGGACAGGGAGGCCTGGCGTGCTGTGAATCATGGGGTCAAAAAAGAGTCGGACACGGCTGAGTGACTGTACTGAACTGACACACTACAATTTATAAAGTAGATAGGCAACAAGACCTACTGAACAGCATAGCCAATCTCTTGTAAAAACCTATAATGAAAGAGTATGTATAACTAAATCACTTTACTGTGCACCTGAAATTAACACAACATTGTAAATCAGCTAGACTTCATTAAAAGTTGTTTTAATTAAACTTTTTAAAAATTTAAAAAGTATGATGGAGATACTGAGACGGCATTATAACCGTGTGTTATGAAGCTAATGCAGACGTTCTAAGGCCCTAAGAATATGGGAAGGGAATGAGCAAGGTGTTAGATAACTTTCCTCCATCTCTGTTGACTGAACACAGATTTCTAGGCCCTTAGCCAAAAATAACTTCAGGTTTGAGGTCTTATAAGATACAAGATATGAGAGTATTAAAACACTGCACTCGAGGTCCAGCTTTTGACTTAAATAATTTGAACAATCCAACATGTTAGATTTAGACCAGAAAAACAATTACTTCTCATTTACGGCCCTCTATTCCTGGAAATTTAACTTATGCATGAGCTTATATTTGTTTTATGCATTTTACTGAGAAAACGAGGACAATTAAAATTTTAAAAATCAATAAAATGTATAACCAAAATAACATAAATAGATTTTCACTAATATCCTGGAAGTCATTACAGCAGTTTATGTTTTATGTATCCCATTAAACTTTCTAAAATTCTCCAGCATGATTTAGATTCTGGGTAGTAAAAAGAATTTACATTTTTAAAAAATTTATATGGGTTTTCTTTCCTATTTCTTCAGTAATTACCAACCAAAATAGGAAGCCACTTGTTTAGCATGCAGCATTATGGCTGGTGGGACTTCTCTGCCGGTCCTGTGGCTAAGACTTAGGGATCTCAATGCAGGGGACCCGAGTCTGAAAACCCTGGTCAGGGAGCTAGGTCCCACTTGCTGAAACTAAGACCCAATGCAATCAAAGAAATAAAAATAAATATTAAAGAACTATGATTGGCAAGTCAAACTCAGAAAGGCAGACAGATAGCCTAGGACATCACTTCTATGTGGAATCTGAAATGTGAAGCAAATGAGCTTATCGGAGACCAGTAGCTGCCACAGGGGAGGAGGGTGGGGGAGGGGTGGACTGGGAATCCGGGTTTAGCAGATGCAAACTAATTCGTAGGGAATGGATAAGCAACAGGGTCCTACTGTATAGCCCAGGGAACTCTACTAGACACCCTGTGATAAACCATAATAGAACAGAATATGAAAAAGAATGTGTGCAGGCATGTATAACTGAATCACTTTGCTGTAGTCTAAAAATTAACACTACCCGCTAAATCAACTATGCGTCAGTAGAATAAATAAATGCATAAATAAAACAAAGTTCAGAGGATTCGCTCTGACGGGATGAACCAGGCACTCCCACAGAGGATGATGGATATTGTCCGCCGTCAGCAGCAGGGAAGCTGGGAACTGAGTCAAAGCTGTCTGCTGAGGTCCTGGGAGGCCCAGGGTTCAGAACAGGTAGAAAGCCCTGACATTCAAGCCACAAGACCAGCTGGAGCGATCCAGGAAGCAGGAGTCGTGACGGACACCTTCTCAGCTGAATTCCAGCTCTGGGATATGCTCGGTCCCGGCACAGAGATGGTGGTCACGAAGTAGAAAGTGTGAGGGAGGAGAAAAGACAGGACGTGAACCAAGTTATGACGGCGATAAATCACCATTCACAAGCTTCGCGTGTGTCTGCGGTGCCCAGAGCAGCTTGTGAGTCACGGCTGATCTAACCATTGGGGACGCCGCCCACAGAGAGGAAGTCGGCTTTCTGCTGCATCCTCAAATCCAGGCGGGGGACACTCTCACCCGCGAAAAGGAGGAGGAGGTCCTTAACCCCAGAGTTAGACTGAGGAAAAGCTTGGAGAGTGGGTGAAATGTCTCGAGAAGGGAAGCTCCCAGATCTAAACAGGAAGGGGCAGGAAAGAGGGGGAAGGATCTAGGTGTTACACCTTGGAGAGGGGAAATCATTAAACTGGGCTTTGTTTTGTATGTGTGTGAAGGGAAAAAAAAGGATTAAATGAGAACCTTTAGATGTAACAGGATATGATTGATCAAAATGTGAATTTTGGAGAACATACATCGGGAAAAGGAAAGCAAGAAGAAGAGGAAAAAGTTACAGAAGAGAGAAAACACACACACACAAAACGAGACTCAAGAAGACAGGTTCACAAAGATTTACCCAGTCTTGGGGAGGAGACTGGGAGGGAACAGCACCGTTGTCAGGAATGGCACTGGTTGCCCCTTGTTTCCTGGATGTGGTCCGAAGATGCAGAGGAACAGTAAACTGTGTGCTAAAAATTTATAAAAAATAAGGTCAGGAGTAAGTCCAGTGAGCCGTTATTATAGAAACTTGCTTCCACTGATTCTAGGGCTTCCAGTAGGTGAGGCCCCCCAAGCACTGATTCGGAAGTCGGGGCACTGAATTTATTGATGGGAAAGACATGGGGAGTCCCAGTTTCAACAGTAGCTGCGTTAAGGTCCTGACAAACCAGCTTCACACGTACAGTTGTCAAAATGCAAAGCCAGCACAATCTGAAGGCCATCGAGAACAACCCAACGTGAGCAGATTTTTCAGGGGACAAGGTTTGCGCCAACTGCTTCAGGTAGAAAGTGGGGAGGGGTGGATTCTAGAATTGGCAAAACCAGTGGGAGAGTCTCAAATTCTATGCGTAACTTCTGCCCAAATGGCTGGCTGCCCCCCACTCCAGCCCTGTGAATATAGGAAGATTCAAGTTGAACTAATACGGATAATAGAGCACAATGCAGGTAAGCTGCTGTTCACTTAACTCCCGCTTCAGGGAGAATCCAGCATCTCCACCCAATGTTCACAAGGTCAAGCTAAAACTGAAAGTGCCTCAACATAAAAGAAACACTGAAAAATGGCCCATCCTTAACCAAGATGCACAAGCAACACCGATCGCCCCAAGACAACCCAGATGTTAGAAGCAAGGATTTTAAAGCTGAGATTACCATGAGGCTCATTAATTAAAGGAAAATGGGCCTCACACAACGAAAAGACAGCAGAACAAAGTGAGGATTCTAGAATCGAGAATCCAGCATCTGGAGCAAACCGCTGGAAAGCAGACAGTAAACTGGAGAATTCAGAGCAGGGAGTGAAAACTGAGCCAAAGCCGCAATCGGATCTGAAAAAGAGAAAGGAAAGAGGAACATCTGCGGAATGAGATAAAGTGTCTAACATACGTGTGATTGCCATCCCAACAAATTAAGAATAGGACAGAAAAAAGAAAAAAACACTTGAAGAAACAATAGCTGCAATATTCCCGAATGTGGTGAATTTAGATATTCAGGATGATCTATGACCCCGTGGCAGGACACCTAGGGGGAGAATCATGCCCAGGCACGCAACACCCAAACACGGGAACCCAAGAGAAAGAGAAAATCCTGACAGCAGACGTAAAAACAGCTCCTTACAGCCAGACACCCGTGAATCGAATGACTAGTCACGTCTCAGCAGAAAAAAAAAAATGAGACCAGAACTCAGCCAGCGCCACCTTCAAAGTGCTGAAGAGAAACCAAAATCTTACCCACTCAGAATTCTAGAACCAGCAGAAAACATTTTTTTAGATTAAAGACAAAGTAAAAATGCAGGTTGGCTCTAGCTAGCATTATTGTCAAAATGCATTCTTATTGAACTAAAATACTTTCAGCTGAGTCTTTTTTTTTTTTAATGCCCTAAAGAGAAGGTGACAAAAACCCAAGCCGAGCTGAACCCACAGGCCGCATCTTTGCCATCCCTGTCTCGCCATGAAGTAGCACCAGGAGTAGAAAGTGGACACGGGTGGGAAGTAAAAGCTAAGTTCATCAAAAAGAAACTTTTCATGCTTGGATTACTGTTGGTTCAGATTCTCAGCAGCTTTGGGGGGATGTAACCTGAAACCTGCTCCTGCACATGGAGGGCAGGGAGAGACCACAGAAAGAGGCAGGTCACTTCAGCTCAGCAGGGGGCAGCTTTAATAAGCAAGGGGACTTAGAGCTTGGGTGACCAGAAGACCAGCAGCAACGCTATACCCACTCACTAGCATCTTCAGACTTACAGAGAGGCCTTACTGGGTCCAGGCATTCAGGCCAGGTGGCCTCGAAACCACCTCACTCTCTCAAGCCTGCATCTTTGGAACGGCTCCCACTATGGGAACAGTGGGGTAGGGGGAGCGGGCCGGGCTGGGGGTTCCACTGCACTGGAACCAGAAGTCACATCCTCTTGATAACCTCCCTCAACAATTATAGCAATGCCCAGCATAAAGCAATCAAGATTAGAGCTTTAGATACAGTAGTGTATGTAGTTCATGTCAGTAAAATGTTTTCAATATAAAATTTACTTTTCTTTAAATATGCATGACATTGGAAATGTAATACTCCAGAGAGAAGTTCAGGAAACAGAATGGGAGGCCGCCCTGCAGGCCTAAAGATGCTCACCCAGCGACGAGCAGTCATGTCTAGGTACCACTGCTCTCACGTCTCAAACAGCAGCAACGAAAAGGATCAGTAATTAGTGCTGTAAGAAGTTAAAATAAGGGGAAAATTTTAAAACAGCAAATTGCAGAATAATTTTGGGATACAGTTGAGTGACTGCATGTTAAAGTTTAAGTTGTCCATTCTGCAATACTAAGACTTATCAGTAACCTCCCCTTTTACCACTGAAGACTTTTGTATCCTTTAGACAATGAAAAAGAAATTCAAACATCATGTGTAAATAATAAAGTGGCAGCTCTTCCTTCCATAAAGGTTATACTGGAGTTTGATAAGTCCCTTGTACAATGGTACAGGCATCTCCAATCTCTGGGATCTAATGCATGAAGATTTGATGTGGTGCTATGTGATAATAATAGAGATACAGTGTGTAGTAAATGCAATGCCCTAGAATCAGGCTGAAACCATCACCCACCCCCACACGTGGAAAAACTGTCTTCCAAGAAACCGGTCCCTGCTGCCAGAAAGGCTGCTGCAATGGTATGTAAGTTTTCAAAACCAACATTTTACGTGTTCACATCGTTTAGTAATACTACTGCAAAATATATTCATTAAGCACTCAAAAAAAAAAAAAAAAACCCACAATACATTATGAGTATTGAGTAAGAATCACTCTGTCTCCTGGTTTTGAGCTGATCACAGTTACCAGTTTGGTAGAGTCCCTTACTGTCTTTTCTCTTCATGTGTATTTCCAGGTAACTAGTATCATAGAGTGTATACTATTTGTATCTTAAAAAAAAAAAAAGCAAAAGAGTCTGGCGCTTACTGACTTTCCAAAAGGTATCCAAATAGAGCTGGTGGAAGTCACCAAGCCCCGCCCCATGGATGCAGACTCCGCCCCCGTGGATGCAGAGCCCCGCCCCTGAGGAACCACCCCAAGTAGGCTGTTCTATGGGTCTGCGGGCTGCATCCAAATGTCAGGCCTCCCGCAAATATTTAGAACAACCCTAGCTGTTGACTGGTGTTTGACGGGTGCTTGTTGGATATGCTTATGGTGCCCAGCACCAGACCAGCATGGGGTGGTTGAAACAGTGCCGTCCCATGGGGGCATTTTCCTTGCCCCTCCCAGGTGACTGGTACTCCCAGAGCTCCCTCCTCAGGACCACTGGCTCCTGCCCAGACCAAGAGTGGCAGTCGGATTGGCACCCTCTGTGGTCCTTAGCAGCTATTACCACATGTCGATGACCAACCCCGCCTCAGTCAGGAGCAAGGAAGCTACAAAAAGGACCTTTCTTTTCCCAGTTCTGGGGGGTCAGTATCTGAGAAGGAACCTGGAGGGAAATAACACATCTCACTCTGGCTAAACTTGACTGCGGAGTAGCCACCCCTTAAAAGAGGAAGACAGGAACAAACTGCCAAGCAGAATGCCTGGGGCAGTGATCAGGAAATGGATAACACGCCAGAGAGTCCAGCAGGAGAGCCTCCCTGAGAGCCAAGGCGCTTCCTCCCAAGAGGTCGACGAGATGAACCCTCCCAACAGCACAGAAAACAGAAACAAACTTACTGCAAGTCTGCAACTAAGTAGACTGATGTTAATGTTTCAGGTTTCGTTCTAACTACTGCGTCTCATGCGGTCTGTCCAGTACTTCCCAGTGTCGACCCCTGCTCTGTAGCCACCCCACATTCTCTCCCCCACGTTCACCAATACTCCATCCCAGCCCCGCCTTTCACTGCTGCAACCTTCAAGACAAGCCACCGATTATACAATCTAAAAACGGCAGAGGCACTACAGTTTAACTGGATTCTTCTTGGAGGAAAAGGACTGGAATTTTTTTTCCCCTAGCAGATGGATAACCGTAATGTAATGTTAGGTAGTAGGGACCATCCAAGACTCTAAGGCAGGAAAACTGGTTATGACTAGAGCTGTGTTCTAGACAGTGAAAATCTCTCAACTCATATTTGGGTTCATGGAACTTATCTGGAGTTTGCCACTGTACAAATGACTGATGATAACTGTTTATTGAATTAATATGGACGAAGCATTTGTTAGACATCTGCTAGAGGCACAGGGCGGTGTGTAACTTATGATTAAAGGTTTTCTAGTAACTTCTAAATTGTTGCTGTGTGTTTGAACACTTCCCCACAAAGTTTTATTGGTGTCAACACCCTGCAGTATTGCCAAGAAGCCACTTTACCACTGGAACCAAAGGCATTTTTTTTTAAAGAAATTACTGAATGACTTTCTGAATGTCTCTACTACATAGTCACTGATCAGTGAAACTTTATTTTTATAAAAACTTTTATAATACCAGCTATCCCATATTGAAAAGGCATTTCCTAAGGATATTAAATAAATTGCAAAGTTTAACTACCTGAATCATAGTTAATGAGGACAGAGATCAAGATATGACTTGCTGATTCATATGTTTCACCCAGGCCCGAATGGAGAGAAAATGCTGGTTATCCGTTAATTGAAACAAAAGTATTCAGTCCTAAATCCTTATCTTATTAACTCAACAGACCAGGAGTCCCCTTATCCACCAGATGAATCTAATTTCATTACTCCCTCCAACTTCACATAGGGCCAGACCACAACAAACAGATGTTAGTGGGAATCAACTCTTAATAACACGCTCATAAACACATGCTGCTCTCTGCGTAGAACGTAGAACCAAAAACAGGTGGAGCAAACACAAAAGCGCAGCGCACAGATTCTGGGTACACATCAAATCGAAGATCTAAAGTCCTTGTCTTCTTTCCGTTAAAAAAAATATTTAGCAATACTCCAAAATATTTTTAAAGCACATTTGATACATAGACGCCGGCACAGCTTCCCCGTGGAGCCCAAGTAAGGAATTTCCCTGCAAACCAACCCAGCCCGAGGCGAGAACAGACATGCAAGGCAGCGAAGAGGGCCACCGACCATGGCCAGGTAAGGCTGCGCGGTACACCTGACCGCCGGGAACCCAGGCCTCCGCGGGTATCCGCTCCGCTGCGCGCAGAAAGAGAGGCTTCCCGGGCCATGTCCCTCCGGCTCTGGGTTACTCGAGACGTTCTGGAGGCTCCTCGGGTCCGGGCCCGCCCTTTTTTCTCCGAACATCAGTCACTTCCTGGAAATCATCCCAGGCACGCAGCGGCCCATTCAAGCTAATTAAGCACGGGTCTCTGACACCAACCAGAGCGTGCGCCCCGCCCAAGCCCTGAGGGGGAAGCTCGGGCCCAGAGGGTCACGGGCCCTGCCACCCCGCCCCTCGCCGACCTCTCCTGCTCCCCGAAAATCCGGTAATCCCGGGAAACGGCGGCTTCTGCCAGCGAGCTGGCTGGCTGAGCCCCGGGCACCGCGGAGCAGGGGAACCTACAGAGCCTGGCGTCCGCCCGGGGTCGACTGAACACCGTCCGTCCTCCCAACACTGATATGACTTGCTGATTCATATGTTTCACCCAGGCCCGAATGGAGTAGAAAATGCTGGTTATCCGTTAATTGAAACAAAAGTATTCAGTCCTAAATCCTTATCTTATTAACTCAACAGACCAGGAGTCCCCTTATCCACCAGATGAATCTAATTTCATTACTCCCTCCAACTTCACATAGGGCCAGACCACAACAAACAGATGTTAGTGGGAATCAACTCTTAATAACACGCTCATAAACACATGCTGCTCTCTGCGTAGAACGTAGAACCAAAAACAGGTGGAGCAAACACAAAAGCGCAGCGCACAGATTCTGGGTACACATCAAATCGAAGATCTAAAGTCCTTGTCTTCTTTCCGTTAAAAAAAATATTTAGCAATACTCCAAAATATTTTTAAAGCACATTTGATACATAGACGCCGGCACAGCTTCCCCGTGGAGCCCAAGTAAGGAATTTCCCTGCAAACCAACCCAGCCCGAGGCGAGAACAGACATGCAAGGCAGCGAAGAGGGCCACCGACCATGGCCAGGTAAGGCTGCGCGGTACACCTGACCGCCGGGAACCCAGGCCTCCGCGGGTATCCGCTCCGCTGCGCGCAGAAAGAGAGGCTTCCCGGGCCATGTCCCTCCGGCTCTGGGTTACTCGAGACGTTCTGGAGGCTCCTCGGGTCCGGGCCCGCCCTTTTTTCTCCGAACATCAGTCACTTCCTGGAAATCATCCCAGGCACGCAGCGGCCCATTCAAGCTAATTAAGCACGGGTCTCTGACACCAACCAGAGCGTGCGCCCCGCCCAAGCCCTGAGGGGGAAGCTCGGGCCCAGAGGGTCACGGGCCCTGCCACCCCGCCCCTCGCCGACCTCTCCTGCTCCCCGAAAATCCGGTAATCCCGGGAAACGGCGGCTTCTGCCAGCGAGCTGGCTGGCTGAGCCCCGGGCACCGCGGAGCAGGGGAACCTACAGAGCCTGGCGTCCGCCCGGGGTCGACTGAACACCGTCCGTCCTCCCAACACCCCGCTCCGCGTCCACCGACTGGACTCAAGAACCCCCTCCCCGACGGAGGAGGGGTAGGCGGCTCGGAATCCGCAAACCGGCGCGCGTCCACTCGCCCGCCACCTGCAGCCGCCACCTGCTCGCCAGGTCCCGCGCCAGCGCCGCCGTCGTGGGTCCCTTACCTTGTGGCTTTTCCCCCCCGGGGGACACCTGACGTTGTTGGAGGCTCCCGCTGTCTGATTCATGTCTGGAGGAACTTGGGAACCGGTGCTCAGGAACCTCTCCTGAACCTCTAGAACCTCGGCGCCTGGAGGGTGGCGAGGGGAGCGTCTCCCGGAGACGAGTGGGTCCTGGCAGTCCAGCCGCGTCCGGGCGGCGTCCCCCACGCGGCAGGTTTCCGACGGACCCCTCGCCCAGGGAGGGTGAACACTGCAAGCCCCGGAGCCGAAGGAGAAGCAGCTGCTGGGATCCCAGAGGGAGCCGGGCCGGCGCCGGCGGCTCCGAGGGCGCTGTGCCCGGGGCTGCCTTCTCCGGGAAGCAGTCCAGGACTGTCTGGACCTGAGCGCCAGCAGATCCTAAAGGAGCTCCTGGGAGAGGCGAGGAGGTATATGTGTGGGGAGCGGGGGTAGGCAAGACCGGCCCTGGCCGGAGAGGGGGGCCGCGGAGAGCCGCCGAAGCTCTAAAACCACACGCCCCCACTCGCCCAGGGAGCTGAGCCTCCGCTGCGAGGCGCGTGGCGCACCGGTCCGCGCGCGGCTCCTGCGCCGACCTTAGCACGCACCTCCCCGCCCTCCTACGCCGGGGCTGGAGCCGCAATCCGTGCGCACCCGCACACGCCCGGCCGGCGCGGGGGCGACTGAGACGGGCCACTCGCAAGGCGGGCGCCCGCTCTTGCCTGCCGCTCCTGCCCCGGGTGCAGTCGCCAAAGCTTCCCGGGGTGGTCGGGAGGTGGCACGCGAGGCTCTGCCAGGCGCCTCTGCCCAGAGAAGGCGAGGAAGCGGAGGGGGAGCTGGGACGGGACCGGACTCCCTGGCAGAGTCCGCCCCAGCCACAGCTCCGGACACGCGCTGCGCCGGGAGGGGGTCTGCGGTGACCTGCGCGGGCTTGTGGAGAGGGTGGCAGAGAGCACCCACTTCTCAATGCAGTGCAAGTATTTGTAGCTCCCCAAGGCTTTTCTTCTCTTCTTCTTCTTCTTCTTCTTCTTCTTTTTTTTTTTTTGACTCCCGGTAAGTCGCGATCTAATTAGGCAGCATTCGAGTAGAGATGCAAAATCCACCCCTGAGAAATTTTTAAAAATGCATATAGATCAGGAAGGAGCAACTGCTGTGTGAGGACTGCATTGCAACATTTCAGAATCCCAAGTCTGACGGTGGACCATTAGGATACAGCCATGTTATGTAGCCAAACGAGAAGTTTCGGTGTATCCAGGCGGGGGTGGAATATTCTAGTGGAAAACCCAGCCACATAATTCGGTTTCCCAAATCTCCCAACCTCACAGCCTTAGTGTTCTCCAAAAAGTGAAGGAAGGAATTGGTTTCACCTGTGGGAAGCAGCTTGTACAGGGAGTTGCTTCCAGAAGCCCATCTCCACATGGTACCCTTGACTAGAAAGGAGATTTGTCTGAGGCGTTGGGTGATGTTCACCGCGTGCCTGCTAAGTCACTTCAGCCCTATCACTGTTTGTGACCCAATGGACTCCACTTCACCAGGTTCCTCTGTCCATGGGATTCTCCAGACAAGAATACTGGAGAGGGTTGTCATTCCCTTCTCCCGGGAATCTTCTCAACGCAGGGATGGAACCCAGGTCTCCAGCATGGCAGGAGGGTGCTTTCCTGTCTGAGCCACCAGGGAAGCCTGATGATGTTCGCTGTCATTTCCTTAATCGCCCCAAGTCCAAACAGGAATCATGTCCATTTTGTAAAGTCAGTCATCACTTACTGATAAGTGAGAAGCTATCACTTATCAAAGTACTGTCACTTTTGCCCATTGACAAAGTTCAAAAAGTAACTCGTGGCACCATTTCTGTTCTGCAAACGTGGCGGTGCATTTGGGCGTCTCAGTACCTCAGTGGATGCGGTTTGGTTGTGTAGGACGATGTTGGTCTAGAATCTTGGCATTGCTTTCCCTGGTGCATGTCTGTGGACAAATTATTTCTCCCAGTGATTTCACGGCTCTGAGGTAGGTGATGGTGTGCTATTTTCCAAGTAAAAGAACTGGTTCCAAAATATCAATGTGTAGAAGGAGCTTGTTATTGTTTTTCGGTCGCTCAGTCGTGTCTGACTCTGTGACCCCCTAGACCGCAGCACTCCAGGCTCCTCCATCCTCCTCTTATCTCCCAGAGCTTGCTCAAACTCATATCTATTGAGTTGGTGATGCCATCCAACCATCTCATCCTCTGTCATCCCCTTCTCCTCCTGCCCTCAATCTTTCCCAGGATCAGGGTCTTTTCCAGTGAGTTGGCTCTTCCCATCAGGTGGCCAAAGTATTGCAGCTTCAGCTTCAGAAGAGGCTTAGCAAGGCAGGAGAAGGTCACTGGGGGCAGGTGTCATTGTCACCACTGCCTGGAGTGACTGGGAACACGTCACATAACTTACAGACACCGATGCTCTTTTCTGGAGGTAAATCCACAAGTGGGCGGCGGCCTGAGGCTGCTTGGAGTTTCCTGCCCCACGCTGCTCCTCTCGGCCTTGAGACACTCACCCAGCTTTGCTCTGAGTGTCCCCTGGGTTTGTGCCTCCAGCGCTTCTGCCCTAGGGAAGCAGCTCTCAGCCCCACCTCCCTGGATTCCCTCATCTCTGCAGAGTCCCGGGAAGCCCTGCGCCCTGGCTCTGGGTCCAAGAAGCATCGTCCCTTCTCAGTGCATTCAGGTTTCTCTTGACGTGAGGATGGGTGCAGTGACTTCTAAGCTCTTTCCATGTTGGGGCTAAAGCCAGAAGTCTGAGTATATCCTTTTAGTCTCAGGGGTCTCCTGTTTTCTTTTGGTTTACTAATTCTTGCTTCAGTTTATCTCTCCTTCTCGCATATTATCCTCTGCGCAGCAAGCAAAACCCAGGTGGTAACTTTTACAGTGCTTAGAAATCCCTTTGGTTAAATAACCAAGTTTATTAGGTGACATTAGAAAACCTCTTCTGTTTTTGGTATAACTTCAGATTATGATCTGCCCTTTGCATTGGAAGCATAGACACAATGCTTCCAATGGGATCACTGGGAGGCATTTCCAAAGCAATCTTCTTTGACCCATATCACTTAAAAAAAACTTTTTTATTGATGTATAGTTAGTTGATTTACAGTGTTCTGTTAAGGTGTACTGTGCAATAAAGTTGTATCCTTTTTGTATTCTTTTCCATTAGGGTTTATCACAGGCTAGTGGATACAGCTCCCTGTCTTGCTCAGCAGGACCTTGTTGTCTGTCTGTCTCTA
Source organism: Madoqua kirkii (assembly GCA_006408675.1). Lineage (NCBI taxonomy): Eukaryota > Metazoa > Chordata > Mammalia > Artiodactyla > Bovidae > Madoqua > Madoqua kirkii. The sequence goes on from SJYC01023351.1 coordinate 63,608, forward strand.
TATATTAGTTTACATCTGCTGATCTCAAACTCCCAATCCTTCCCTTCCCCACCCTCTCCCCCTCTGTTCTCTATGTCTGGGAGTCTATTTCTGTTCCACTGGTAAGTCCCTATGTGTCATGTTTTGGAACCCCATGTATGAGTGCACATCATTATTTTTTAACGATTAAACGAAGGCTAGAAAATTCAAAGCAGTGTGGCCAGCCATACTAATGAATAATGCTTGTTGGATAGTAAAATTTGGAGCTTACAGATCTGGCTGTATTCTTCATCATTTTTCAGTTCTGAATAAGCAACATGACACAGCAGATCATACTATGCCAGGCTTGAAGATCCCTGGAGAAGGGATAGGCTACCCACTCCAGTGTTCTTGGGCTTCCCTTGTGGCTCAGCTGGTAAAGAATCCGCCTGCAATGTGGGAGACCTGGGTTCTGGAGACAGGAAAGGCTACTCACTCCAGTATTCCTGCCTGGAGAAGTCCATGGACTATATATAGTCCATGGGGTCACAAAGAGTCGGACACGACGGAGCGACTTTCACCTTTCGTGTCTCACATGGTAGCCTTGAGTAAACTGGCTGACTCCGGCTGCGGGAGAGACGCAGCTGCTGTGCTCCAGAATTCATCATGGAATTCAAGCAACAGCAAGCCTCCCTCTTCCCAGCTGGGAACAGAGTGTGCTGGGGATGGTAACATCTTCTGGAAGATCAGGGAACCTCACTGATGGCCATCTGTTATTCAAAGATGCCCTGAAAAACATCTTTGGACCCTAAAAGCACCAAGCTTCTCACTCTCACTCTAGCGTTGTGGTCTATAGCTTCCAGGCCACCCTCTGCTTTCCTTCCTAGGGAAGGGGGTGTTTTTCCTCATCAAATTGTTCATGTTTAACAGTAACGTGGAGTTTGTTTCTTGAGGATTGCAACCAGTGCACCTCCATTCCCCACTCTCCTGGTGTGTTTCGGGAATCATCTTCCAACTTATCTATTTGTGCTCAGTAAGCCTTGATTTAGAGTCTCCCTCTAGGGGACCCCAGATTAAGACATGGGCTTCCCAGGTGGCTCAGAGGTGATGAATCCACCTACCAGGAGATGCAGAAGACATTCAATTCCTAGGTCGAGAAGATCCCCTGGAGGAGGAAATGGCAGCCCACTCCAGTATTCTTGCCTGAAAAATTCCATGGACAGAGGTGCCTGGTGGGCTACAGACCATGGAGTCGCAAAGGAGTAGGACTCGACTGAGCAGCTGAACACAAGCTAAGACATATTCGGAAGTACCACCTAATAGCCCTAGCCTTCGTTTAGCTTTTATCATCTTATAAAACCACAGGATAGTTAGAGCGAGAAGAATTCTCAGAGGGGATGTAGCTCAGCACACCCACGCTTCACAGCAGGGAGAAAAAATGGTTCATCTCTCAGGAAAGGCAGAGAGGCAGGAGGGGAAGATGACTTCACATAGTGATTGTGAACTTAAGTGTTATAGATTGATGCTCCGTGTTATGAAAGGGACCACTGCGCCTGAACAGTGAAAAATAAGTTGAATTGGCAGCTCTCTTCCACCAGCGCAGATCCTGGCAGAGCAAGTTGGAAATCCCGGGGCACAGAGCTAGGGATTTGTCGACCCCATGCCACGTGAGCAAAGTCTGGAGTCTGGATAAAGAGAGCAGTTTACTCACCTGTGCATAACTGTACTCGAGGTGTGTGTAGAAACTGGCATGCACAGTGCTGAGGTATCACTGTGTTTCTCAACCACCATTTGCCACCTGTTCATCTGTTACCCAGTAAGCTTATGAATGGTTTTGACGTTTGCAGAGGTTGCATCATATTAGGAAAACCATGATCTCTTCCATTTCTTTGCCCCCAGTAAACCACGTGGTTAGTCACGCTCAGTCGTGACTGACTCTTTACAACCCCATGGACTGGAGCACAGCAGATTCCTCTGTCCATAGAATTCTCCCGGCAAGAAATCTAGAGTGGGTTGTCATTCCCTTCTCCAGGGGATCGTCCCAACCTAGGGACTGAACCCAGGTCTCCTGTGTTGCCGGCAGATTCTTTACTATCTGAGCCACCTGGGAAGCCCAAGAATTCTGGGGTGAGTAGCCTATCCCTTCTCCAGGGGAACTTCCCAACCCAGGAATCGAACCAGGGTCTCCTGCATTGCAGGCGGATTATTTACTGTCTGAGCCACTAGGGAAGCCCCAATAAACCATGCAACTGTGACTGAGTGGATCCTTTCCCACAGCTTTTTTCCTTGAAGAATGAAATCCCAAATCATCGTTCATTTGTGTCAGTCTGATTATTCGGTGCTCCTGGAAATGTACAGGTGCCTTTTGAAGTGACTGTGTAAAGTCACTCAAGGTACCAAATTATTATTTCTGAAGCTTTACAGAATGCTTGTATCACCGAGTCCTTTCTTTGGGCCTTATAATTTTAATTAGATATTGTAATCATGCCAGGTGAACTCAGCAGCGTGACAGAGCATATTGGCACCTTGTTTTTCTTTACAAAGGGCTTTTCATCGTCTACTGTCCTTCTGTGCCCCCTAACTGGAACTGGCTCTGCCAACTTTCATTTTCTTTTTTTTTTTTTTTGGCCCCTGGACATGTGGGATCTTAGTTCCCTGACCAGGGATTGAACCCACAGCCCCTGCACTGGGAGCACAGAGTCTTAACCACTGGACCGCCTGGAAAGGCCTTCATGTTCTTCCTGGCAGCCCCCACACCTTCCTTTCCCAAGTCTGCCTCTCCGGTGGCTGCGTCCCACATCTGGACCAGCTTTGCTCATCCCTTCCGGCCTGCACTCTGCCGCCTCCTCTTCAAACCCCTGACATGTGCTCCGTTTCTGCACACGTGGAGCAGCCCCCCTAATGTACTGACTCCAGGACATTAACTCCCCAGGAACTTTTTGTGACATTGTGGTATAATGGTTGTGTGTGTGTATATAATATAGACATATATGGAGATATGTAGATGTATGTGTATTATTTCCTATAATCTTAAAATTCAAGAATCTCTTAAAGTCATTGTCACTCTCCCTACCAGAGAAGCTGAAATATTTCAGTGCAGAGACATAGAAACTGCTGTCCATGATGCATACTTTTTTAGGGAAATAAATGAATTGTTCCATTTTGAAAAAAAGTCATTGAGACCCTCTCTTTTGATATTGGTGGATCTGGCTGGACTTCTAGCTCGGTTAGTGATTTTTTTAATTATAGTCAAAGGCTTCATTAGATGGACTGTTACTAATTTGGCAGAAATCTGAGCTGTTTTACTTTTGTGTCTTCTGTGATGAAGAGGTTGACTAAGCAAATCAATAGTGCAAGTGAAACTGAACTCCTTAAGAGATATAACAAATATTTCAGCCAGTGTAGCATATCAGTCACCTTTCTTATCCTGCTGAAATACACATGCCATGAAATTTACCATCTTAAACATTTTAAGAATACAATTCAGCATATATGCATTAATATACAGTATTTGTTTTCCTCCTTCTGATTTACTTCACTCTGTATGACAGGCTCTAGGACCATCCACACCTCTGCCAACGACCTTATTTCATTCCTTTCAGTAGCTGAGTGATATTCCGTTTTATGTTTGTGCCCCCTCCTCATTATCCATTCATCTGTCACTGACATTCAGGTTGTTTCCATGTCCTGGCAGGAAGCTCAGCTCAGTGCTCTGGAATGACCTGCAAGGGTGGGGTGGTGTGAGTGGGAGGGAGGCTTCAGAGGGAGGGGTATATGTAAGCGTATACCTGATTCACTTCATTGTACAGCAGAAATTAACACAGTATTGTAAAGCAAGTATTTCAATTAAAAAATGAAACTGGAAAAGAAATATACAATTCAGTAGCCTTGAGTGCATTTATTGCTGCTTTTGAACTGTGGTGCGGGAGAAGACTCTTGAGAGTCCCTTGAACTGCAAGAAGATCCAACCAGTCCATCCTAAAGGAAATCAGTCCTGAATATTCATTGGAAGGACTGATGCTGAAGCTGAAACTCCAATCCTTTGGCCACTTGATGCGAAGAACTGACTCATTTGAAAAGACCCTAAGGCTGGGGAAGATTGAGGGCAGGAGGAGAAGGGGACGACAGAGGATGAGATGGTTGGATGGCATCACCGACTCAATGGACATGAATTAGAGCAAGCTCCGGGAGTTGGTGATGGACGGGAGGCCTGCCGCGCTGCAGTCCTTGGGGTCATGAAGAGTCAGACATGACAGCAACTGATTGAAGTGAAGTGCCTTCACAGGGTTGTGGAAGCATGGCTACCATCTAGTTCCATCACGCCTCATGGAAACCCTGTCCTGGTTGTAAAGACCCTTTCTTGGAAACCCAAGAGTATTCACTGCAGCATTGTTTGTGATGGCGCGGAGCTGTGGTCTTTACTAAGGAGAGTAAATCAGGAAAACGTGTGGGTGAACCAACGCTTTGCTTGATTGTTAGACAAATTCCTTCTCTTGCAGAGATTGTGGACAGCGCTTGTCCACTTTCCTTCTTAGTGGCTGGAGCTGGATGAGAACCCAGTGTTTTGCTATGCTTACAGACTTTTGCCAAAAGAGTAGTGTAGCCCAGCCAAGGGTTTTGTCTTGATTTCCGCCAGGTCTCCTGTGGGCAGCACGATGACTCAGGCGCAGCTGTTTTCTGTGCGCCGCTCTGCGTCTGCGCGCTGGGCTTGCAGGCCCCACAGTGGAAGCGGAGGGCTGCGCGCAGGCGCCGGCTTCCTCGAGGGGCGTTCCCTCCCTGCTCAGCGTCCACCGGCCAGAGTCAGGCCTGCGGTCCCAACCGCCTGCCCACCTGCACTAGAGCTGGGAGTTGGATTCTTTTGTGTGCTCAGAAAGGAAACAAAGCAGACAGTGGGGGCGGGGGTGAGCAAAGGCTCCCACAACAGGAATCTTGAATCCAGGCGCTCCCGCCTTAATAAGGCCACGCTTGGGTCACCTTTCATCACTTATGCTCACTGTCATGTGCGGGGTGCAGGCTTTCAGAGCCATCCTTGCAGGAATCTGGGGGGCGGGGCTGCTGTGGGTCCTGGGCAGGTCAAGGTCGCAGGAAGAACCTGTGCCCTTTGTCTTGAGGACTCAGGAGGATTTCAAGAGATTAAGAAAAACACTTCAGGTGATTCCCAGGTGGCTCAGATGGTAAAGAACCTGCCTGCAATGCAGGAGACACAGGTTCCATCCCTGGGTCCGGAAGATCCCCTGGAGAAGGGAATGGCAACCCACTCCAGTATTCCTGCCTGGGAAATCCCATGGACAGAGGAGCCTGGTGGGTGACAATCCATGGGGTCACAAAGAGTCAGACTCGACTGAGTGGCCAACACTTTGAGTCCTCCACTTCCTTCACTTCAGGTTATTCCAAGCCACGGGCATCACTGAAGGGAAGGTGGAAGGCGAGGAATTCTCACTGCCTGGCTTGGTAAACCCGGCAGGCCTGTCTAATCCTTGCAAAATGCTTCTGTAGCAAGAAAGCGGATTGGATCTCTGCTTGACTACAGAGCCTGGACTAGATCTCACAGTTGGTAGGTTTTCTAGCCACTCATTCTGAGCGGGAAGGAGGAATGCTCTATTTGAATTCTCTGGAACCAATTTCACCCTCCATTTGTACTTGCAGATTCAGCTTCAATCCTGTTTTCTTACGTCTTAAAGTTCAACAGCAAGCACTCAGGAGGCAGTGGCTGTGGATTTGTGCCTGGGGTTTTCTAAGACTAACCACCTGGTGAATTTCCTCAATACACTGTTCAGGGATGTTCTTATCTGTGGAGGACCTGGGAAAACCGGAGACACAGTCACGGCCTCAGTGAGCCATGGTGGAGCCACGGACGCTAGAATTATTAATGGGATGGGGCTTGTCGATGCTTGTCATCTTGAGGTGCCCAGGATGTTCTCGGTGTGGCTTGGAGGACTTGTAGCCCTTACTTTGGTGTGTACAGTTACACTGTCCACGACAATATGTTAAAAAAAAAGTTGAATATTCACTGAATACAATATTTTTGAAATAACTTCATCTTTCAAAATAAAATGCATGTTCTTTTTCAATTTTTTGAAGTATTGTTGACTTACAATGTTGTGTTAATTTCTGCTGTACAATAGAGTGATACACATATACTTTATTTTTCCTATTCTTTTCCACGATGCTTTATGTATTCAGTGTGTGTGTGCTCAGCCATGTCCCACTCTTTGCAGATCCATGGGCTGCAGCCTGCCAGGCTCCTCTTGTCCATGGAATTTTTCAGGAAGAACACTGGAGTGAGTTGCCATGTCCTATGCCAGTGGATCTTCCAGACCCAGGGAGCGATCCTGAGTCTCTTACATCTCCTGTGTTGGCAAGCAGATTGTTTACCACTAGGCATCACCTGGGAAGCCCCATTATTAAAAATCATTTTTTAAGCATTTATTGAAGTAGAGTTGAGTCTCAGTGTTGCGTTAATCTCTGCTGTACAGCAAATGACTGTTATACACATATGCATCCTTTTTCGTGATGGTTTATCACAGGATACTGAGTGTTGTTCCTTGTGCTCCACAGTAGGACCTTGCTGTTTCCAAAACTCATGCTTTTGAAAGGCAAGTAAATGAACAGAATACCAGCCCATCACTGTTGAATTATCCTGTGCTTACTTGGGGTAGAAGTTGTAAGGGGTTCAGTGAAAACACTTTACGTGGATGAGAATCCCGAACGCTTTTGCCCTCTCCCATGGCATTGTTAATAACCTAACAGGGTCATCACTCAGTTCTCAAAGAGCAGGCAACTTTTTATTATCGATTCCCGCCCCCCCAGCTAGTTCTAAAGAAAACAGTAAAATCTCGAGCATTTAGGTGATATTCAAGCTCCTTTTTCTCTGTGTATATATGGTCAAGGTCAAAAGCCAAGGGGCCAGATAGACACCATCCTGAGGATGGTGTGGCCTGTGAGAGGAGGCCTCGTGAGGGGAGAAGATGGGACGCAGGTGTGTCTGTACAATAGCAAAGCAAGTATGACAAAATGTTAGCGTTAGATTAATAGCCCATAGGATGCCTGTTAGCACCCGAACACTTCCTTTTGTTTGGAATAATTTATAATTAAGTAGAGAGTTATAAAATAAAGCTGCGGTGAAATCACAGTCTCAGAGACCATTATGAGGAGTTTTGATTCATTTAAATACAGTTGAGTGAACAAGGTAATAATATGGATTCAGGTGTAGTATGTACTCTTTATTGAGAAATTGTATTTTTAAGCAATCACACAGGAAAATGTAAGCTCAAGCAACATTCTGTTCACATGGTATTACTCAAAAGTCTTTCCACTCAGTCCCAAGGAGGGTTGTTCTTAAGTGTGGGGACAGTTCAAAATTCATGTTGTGCTCTTTTAATTAACTTGGTTGCTGGAGGTAATCACACTCCAGCTTCAGACGGACCAGTGGGATGGGACCTGTGTACGGAAAACAAGGATCGCCTAGTCAACTCACTGAGTGGAGATGGAATCCAGCCCTGCCTTATCTACCTGTCTAGTGACTACTTCAGATCTTTGGGGAGCATGAAAGTGGTACAGGAATCTAAAGATCGGTGCACTCAAATCAGTCCCCCTCTCTGATTTCCTGGCTTCGCCAGCTGCTTATCACTCTTCTCCACTGTTATACACACAAGGCAAAACCTTCTACGGTCATTTCCTATCATTTGCAGTGATGCGTTCTATAAAGTTTCATACACTGAATTAGCGAACAGTCAGCCACAGCTCCTGGAAGAAACCCAGCTTTGGTTCCCTGCGAGCCTCTGGTCACCACCTTTTCGTTAACTGAACAACACAGGCCTTCTGTTCTGTGTCCCTTGTTTAAGGACACTGTATGGAACACACACCGTTGATGTATCAACACTGAACACAAGGCCCAAGCCTCAGAAGCCGTGTTCATCTCACACAGGGGGTTACTCTGTGAGGCCCTCCTGTTTAGGGCCATGGATGACACCTCTGCACTGCACTTAAGGACCCTTTTTCCAGCAGCAGAGTCATGAAGGAAACCCCCACCAAATGTGGAAACCACGGCAGGAGATCGCCATGAAAAGGGCCCTGGTTTCCAGTCTGAGCTGTTGACTACCTCCGGGAATGTACATGACACCCGAGGAGCCTCACCCCTTGGTGCAGGTTTGTGAGTGACTTCAGAGGTGATGCAAGAATTGATCTTGGGTTTGCAGGTGGATTTCAGCCAGTCAGTGGATTTGCAGATACGAAATCTATAAACCATGAAGCACTGGGGTAACTATCCTTGGCAAGCGCAGCTGCAGCCTAGTGACCTCTGGAGGTAGCCCGGTGTGTGTGTGTGTGTGTGTGTGTCTAGATGTAGGTGCAAATGTCGGTGCAGATGGGGATGTAGCTGTAAGTGTGCATATGTCCAACTTGGAAAGCAGGAGCGTCTGGTGTACACCAGGAATAATGCAGCTTGCAGCCTTTTGTTCTGTTTAGTACCGACGATCCCTCTCCGGTCAAAAGACAAAACCGAGTTGTCTCCAAGCCCAGAGACTGGCTCCCAGTCCCGCGCCTGTCTGAGGCACATTGCTGCTGCGAGGACTTGGGCTCCATGGTGCTGTCCATCTGGAAACCTCCTCCCTCCCCCCTCCTACAGCTGGCCCCTTCCTCGTCTCAGCATCTCAAATTCAGCCTTGCTTCCTCAGCGCCCTTCTCTGGCCAGCCTTATTAATCTGGCTAACCCTGCCCGCTAAGCCCCAGCACACCCACTTGCTGTCTCCGTGGTGGCACTTTCCACAATCAGCTTATCTAGGGTCTGTTTTGCACCCACCCTCTGCCTTGAGCATCCCTGATGCACAACAGTTAGGAAGTGCTTCTTGAATGAGTGATGGGATGAAGGATGCTGAAGATGGCCAGGTTGGTCCAAGGTTGTGCAGATGGGTCATCTCCTGGTTCCCAGCTTGAGAGGGAGTTCAGGCATAGCCAACTGTTGCCCTGTGATATTAACTAGGTTTCTGGCTGAGGTGGATGCATGTAGCAAGGGAAACACGAGTGATCCCTCGCTATGGTCTTCAGGGGTCTAAAGAGTCTTCATTTCCACGAGGACCTCCAAACCCTGGGAGCCCAGTGAGGGGGGCTGAGCAGTCCACACTCCTGGGTCATATCGAATAGCCGATCGTGCAGCTGCTTTAGAGACTAAGGCCTCAGATTTTAGGTAGCTACGTGGCTGCTTCCACTTTTTGCTTTTTAGATTTCTTTTTTTAAACGTGAACCAGTTTTAATTTGTTACAGGATCACTGCTGTTTTATGTCTTGGTCTTTCCGCTGTGGACAGACGTGCCTGGCGGGCTACAGTCCATGGGGTCGAAAGAGTCAGCCACGACTGAGCACAGCGCAGCGCGTGTGGGATCTTAGCCCCCTGACCAGCAGCAGTTGAACGTGCACCCCCTGCTGAAAGTCGAAGTGCTAACCGCTGGGCCACCTGCGAAGCCTCTCTTACTTTGTTTTATTTGACAAGAGGCTTTCCTAGCTTGTTCAGGTGATGTGAATTGGCCAGTGGATCACAATAACTGAGTCTGGTTTAAGTCTTCCACGACGTGGCACCAGTCGCGTGACCCCTTGTCCTCTTTCCCTGAAACAGGCATCTTTCCTGGCAGGGTGGCCGGCCCCGTGTCTGGAGAGCACGTGGCCTGTGGTTCAGGCCTGCGCCTTTGGCTATGCTGTTCCTCCTGCCTGTAGGCTGCATGCACACCTCTGATCCGGAAGAGGTGGATTCTCACCTCCATGACGCCATGGAGGACACGCTAGGCCACACTCATCGCACACTCTTCCTAGATGCTACAGGTGTTCAGTTTTCTCTTCTGTTTGATTATTACCTGCGTCTATCAGCAGAGCATCTAAAATTTTCTAGCACAAAGCATGGATTCAATAATGCATGTTGACTGTTAAGAGGTTAAATCACATGAAGTCTGAGGCCTCCTCTCTCTCTGCCTTATATACACACATGGAATATGTGAAGATAACATATTATTAACACCAGTTGTTTTTCAACACATTTTTTTGTCACCTGCTAATTCAATAATTATTGAATGTTTATGATATGTCAGGCCTTGGAGAAAAGCAGTAAAAAAATAGGGGAAAAAAAGCCTCTGTTCTCATTTAATTTTGTCTATTAGTAGGGAGAGAGAGAATAAAAAATAAGCATGAGATTTTATATGCCATATCTCGATAAGTGCCAGGGAAGGGCTGTGGGGTATGTGGGGTTGGTGGAGAGAGCCTCACTGAGAAAATGCTGGTTGAGTGAAGGCGTGAAAGAGGAGAGAGAGTGAGTCTGTGGCCGTCCGTGGACAGAGCCCTGGACAGGGCGGCAGCAGGTGCAAAGGCCCCGAGCAGCGCTGTGCCCAGAGTGCCTGAGAGGTGAGGGGCAGGTGCAGGGAGTGAGGAGAGTCATGGGGTAGGCAGGTGACTGGGTGGGCTCTGGGCAGTCACTGGGCTCTCTGCAAAGTTGGTGTAGCTTTTCTCTGAACCAGATGCTATGTCGTTGGAGTTACTGAGCAGTGGGTGACTCAATGCTACTGTTTTAAAAAGTCACTTGGCTACTGTGTTGAGACTTAGGTGTAGAGGTTTAAGAGCAGTCACCTTATAAGTTGTTAGAAAACTGTTGTAGGCATCCAGGCAAAGCCTTTGGGGGTCATCGGTGGGGGGTTGGCAGAAATCAGCAGATTCTGAGGGCACAGCACTTTTTAGGGGGTACAGGGCTGCACCGTAAGATTTGTGATCTAAGAATCTTTGATCCCCAGGCAGGGATTGAACCCAGGCTCCCAGTGGAAGCAGAGTCCTAATCACTGGCCCACCAGGGAACTCCTATGAGGGCCCAGCAGTTATAGCCCAGAACTTAAAGATTTTCTACCAGAAATGCTGGGGTTGGGGGTGGGGAGAGGAATCAAGGCTGACCTCCAGTGTTTCATGGGAGAAGCAGGTTGGGGGTGGCCGACCAAAAGTCTGGCTGGATTTGAGATGCTCTAATTCAATAATTATTGAATGTTTATGATATGTCAGGCCTTGGAGAAAAGCAGTAAAAAAATAGGGGAAAAAAAGCCTCTGTTCTCATTTAATTTTGTCTATTAGTAGGGAGAGAGAGAATAAAAAATAAGCATGAGATTTTATATGCCATATCTCGATAAGTGCCAGGGAAGGGCTGTGGGGTATGTGGGGTTGGTGGAGAGAGCCTCACTGAGAAAATGCTGGTTGAGTGAAGGCGTGAAAGAGGAGAGAGAGTGAGTCTGTGGCCGTCCGTGGACAGAGCCCTGGACAGGGCGGCAGCAGGTGCAAAGGCCCCGAGGCAGCGCTGTGCCCAGAGTGCCTGAGAGGTGAGGGGCAGGTGCAGGGAGTGAGGAGAGTCATGGGGTAGGCAGGTGACTGGGTGGGCTCTGGGCAGTCACTGGGCTCTCTGCAAAGTTGGTGTAGCTTTTCTCTGAACCAGATGCTATGTCGTTGGAGTTACTGAGCAGTGGGTGACTCAATGCTACTGTTTTAAAAAGTCACTTGGCTACTGTGTTGAGACTTAGGTGTAGAGGTTTAAGAGCAGTCACCTTATAAGTTGTTAGAAAACTGTTGTAGGCATCCAGGCAAAGCCTTTGGGGGTCATCGGTGGGGGGTTGGCAGAAATCAGCAGATTCTGAGGGCACAGCACTTTTTAGGGGGTACAGGGCTGCACCGTAAGATTTGTGATCTAAGAATCTTTGATCCCCAGGCAGGGATTGAACCCAGGCTCCCAGTGGAAGCAGAGTCCTAATCACTGGCCCACCAGGGAACTCCTATGAGGGCCCAGCAGTTATAGCCCAGAACTTAAAGATTTTCTACCAGAAATGCTGGGGTTGGGGGTGGGGAGAGGAATCAAGGCTGACCTCCAGTGTTTCATGGGAGAAGCAGGTTGGGGGTGGCCGACCAAAAGTCTGGCTGGATTTGAGATGCCTATGAAACAACCAGGCAATGGGATATTCCAAATCCACACTTCAGGGCAGAGGGACCCACCTGCAGACACCAAACTGGAAGCAGTTGCTATGTGGATGCTTCTCGATGCTATAGGCTGGACCACATCACTGTGGGAGTGAGTAAGCCTCAGCCCTGTTCATGCACCCATAGACAGGAAACTCCAGGAGAGAAGCAGCTGGAACATAAGCCCCACTGTACCCCCAGTTCTTTATAATTCCCTCAGCACATAGTAGCTGCTCAATAAAGTTTACTGCCCAAGCGGTGATTGACAGGACTTGTCCAATACGACCTGGCCATAATTTAGGCATTGAAATATCCTAATTTCTAGTCCAAGGCTCTCCTGCTGTCGTTTACTCCCCGCTCAAATTTAATTCTCAGTATTTTACTCACAATAAGCACATCAGTGCATTACACTTCTAGTTTCTTTATTAAATTGCAGTTTAGCCAAGTTGCTATGTTTAAATAAAATTTTCTTAATCTTATGATGCCTTTAAAACTAGTTAGCTGCACTTTTTCCTTCTATTTTAAGAACAAATGAAGACATGAAATAATTTTCTCAATGAATCCAATTTTTAAAAGGGAGAGTAAGATTTTTTTTTAATTCAATAACAATGCTTTTTACCCGTTCCGTTGAATTACAACAGTATTCAACCCTTTAAAAATCTGATTGTTATAGATTTTTCTCTGTCGTTATAAATGACATGCTATATTAGACACTCAAAAGCCTGAGAAAACATAAAGTTCCATCATGATTTGTGTCAAATAAGTTTTATAATAAAAAGGAATAATAGGTATAGGGAATGGATTCTTAATATAATGCACGTTTTTAAAAATATAAGTTAAATTAGATTTAGGGTTGCATTAAATCCAACTGAATCTTGCCGTCAGCACTAACATAGAGGAGTAGTTTCCTTTGAAATGTACAGGTGAGTTACTGTGCGTACACAGCGTTTGCTGTTGCTGAGTTGCTAAATGATGTCCAATTCTTTTGCCACCCCATAGACTGTAGCCCTCCAGGCTCCTCTGCCCATGGAATCTCCTAGGCAAGGACACTGGAGTGGGTTGCCGTTCCCCTCTTCAGAGTGTCTCCCCAGCCCAGGGACTGAGCCTGCGTCTCCTGCGCTGGCAGGCGGGCCCTTCAGTGCTGAGTCACCGGGGAAGCCCCGCGTTGCTAAATTATCAAAGCCCTGCCTCTGGCTTTTCTCCATCTGAGTGAAGACCACCCTTCGCATGTTTTTACCCCTCTGTCCCCTAGTGACTCTGGAACTGTCATTGTTTTTTGTTCTCTTTTTCTTCAAGGCAGAACCTATGAAGACGGGGGATCTTTTCCTGAAAACGGCCCTGCAGCGCCACTTACACTTGCCTTGGAGCATGTGGACCCCCCCGTTCCCCGACACTGCTGGTGTGGACGACAGTGCTTCTCTGACAGAAGACTCCTGGACGGTGGGTTTTGTTGGGAAACGTGCCCCCTGGGTCCCACGCTGGGAGGGAGGAAGTGCCCTGGGACCCCGTGGCTACTTAAGCCTTAGCAGCGGACAGTGCTAGAGCTTTCTGTGAAGGGTCGGAAGTGAGGGGCTGAAGCTCTCTGCCCACGAATGTCTGACGTTTCTGCATTCGAGATGTACAGTAAGTTGCCTACACAGAACCTTCCGCGATGTGGACCTGCGTGCCCACGTCTAATCGCTCCGCTTCACGTGTCTGGCATCCTTTACAAGTGGTTGTGCTTTTGTGTAATTTGCTGTACAGTCCCAGGTGGTGCTGGTGGTAATGCATCCGCCTGCCAATGCAGGAGACGCAAGAGACCCAGCTTCGATCCCTGGGTGAGGATGAGTCCCTGGGGAAGGAAATGGCAACCCACTTCCAGTATTCTTGCCTGGAAACTTCCATGGAGAGAGGAACCTGGTGGGCGACAGTCCATGGGGTCACAAAGAACTGGACACAACTAAGCACACACACACACACACACAAAGTGCAGGATCTTTATTTCAAGTCCAGGATGTCTCAGTTCAGCTCAGTTCAGTCGCTCAGTCGCGTCCAACTCTTTGCGACCCCATGGACTACAGCACGCCAGGCCTCCCTGTCCATCACCAACTCTTGGAGCTTGATTGTACTGCATTACTGTACTTTTTAAGGTGTTGCCCTGTAAGATCAAAAAGGTTTTATTTTTGTGTATGTTTGTTTTTATCTGTTATTTATATGAAAAGTGTTATAAACCTATTGCAGTACAGTACTGTATGGCTGATGCTGTGAGTTGGGTACCTGAGCTAACTTTGTTGGGATTAACGAACAAAACTAAACTTATGCATATGCTCTTGGAATGGAACTCAGTCCTAAGTAGGGGACTGCTGTCTTCCTTTGCAATCCATAAAATGACAGACCTGAAGGGAAGGTTTCTAGGGAGGCTGTCAGCTTACAGTGACGTGTCTGCCTCTCGTGACATCACTGAGGCTTCTTCTCAAAGAGGAAGTATGTAGACAAATGAAGAGTCAGGGAAGGATGTGGGTAGCCAGTTTCCTGACAGGGGATAGAAGGAGCAGCTCATAAAGTTGCTTCCGGGAAACGAGATTATCCTGGAGACATCATCCATCACACCGCATTTATGGAAGATGACTTCCGCGGCATTGCAGACCAGCTGCCCAAATTGAAAAGTACCCGTGTCACGCATGCATGGGGAAATCCAAATGACAGCCCCCGGCAGAGCGCCTGGTGCATCTCTCAGAGTCTGGATAACTGCAGTCCAGCCCACTGCCTGCCCTGGAACGGGGCTGGGAAGAATGCAGGGACGCACCTGCCGCCAGGGAGGGCTGGGCAGGTCTGGCGGCCGCCAGAGCCTTTCACACTGCTGACCACACAGAGCCTGGCTTCTACCATGGAGGCAGGAGGGAAATCCGAGAGGGTCGGAGGTGCCCGCTGCTCTGTGCCCTCATCTGCATTTTCAGCAGCACCAAACGTCATCAGAGTGTGGCTCCCTCATCTTCATCACACAGTGATGTGACCCCCGATGGTGCTGCCATCCCAGCTGGGGCTTCAAGGAGTGTTTCCTGATTTCCTCCTGTGTTATGACTGTCCTGGTCTTCAGTGGCATCCAGTGATTTGTGAGGGTCATTCTGTGGCCACACAGTAAGCAACTGTTTAAGCAAACAGTGTTTGGATGTGGGAGCAAGCAGCCGAGGGCCGCAGCTTAATGGGGCTGCAGCAGATCACTCTTCACTTTTAAAAAATAGCTAATTTGGGACTTCCCAGGTGGTCCAGTGGATAAGACTCTGGGCTTCCAATTCAAAGGATGCAGGTTTGATCCCTGGTTGGGGAGCTAGGATCCACATGCCACATAATGAGCAATACATAGAGAGATAGAGAAATAGATAGATAGGTGTAGACGGGCTTTAGGGAAACAGTGGGGAAGGAGAAGCCCCACCCTTTTCTATACTTTCTGCGGGTGATTTTGGGGCCCTCGCATGCTCCCTCCAACAAGGAGAGTCGTAGAGAGTTGACTTTCCTTATTGGCTGACTCCGTACTCAGGAAATCACCCACTTGCTAAAATGTGACTGTCGTCCTCACATCAGTGCACCCAGCGCCTTTGCAGCTGCTCACAGGTGAGCGTCGGCCCTCGGAGCCCTCGGCTGCTGGTGGCATCACTCCTCGCGGAGCTCGGGCAAAGTGGTGCTGACCTTGGGTGTTGGCTCGCGTGCCATAAACAAGTGTCCTCCTCAGGGTCTCTCAGTGACGTGGTTTCTGCATTTTTGAGCTTTTGGTGGGTGATTCTGTTGTTTAAAAGGGGGCCCCCGTTGGAACACCAAGGTGCTTTCTTGTGTTCCTCAGCATAAGAGGTTGTGAACCACCTCATGGAGAAAATAGCTCTGCGTGTCATTGAGCTTTGTTCAGGGGGAGTGATGGTGCTGCTGGCCATGAGTTCAACGGTGATAGATCTGAAAATATGTTAGATAAGGCTTCTTTTAGCAGAAATACACGTAAAACAAGGTTGCATGTTGATTGGTCAATGAGAAATGGGACCAGAGTCTCCCAGGTACCTAAGCCTATATTTTCTGTAGGAAGCGTGGTTCAGCATTTGCTAATTCAGGGCTCGTGGAAGTTCTACAAAACAGAGCAATTAGAAATATCGAAAACTGGACTGTCCCTCTGTGAGTACTTTAATGCCTGCATTTCAGTTGGGTGGAAATATTCAATCCTTTGGTGTGTGTACACACGGGTATATGAGTGTTTACGATAACAAATAGCTATACTCATTCTCCCAGATTATCTTGGGCTATTTAATCAACATGTTTCTAAAGCTCTTCCGTTGCATCAGCGTTTCCTTAAGTTCTTTGGAGAATATGAATATGTGGAGTACTCATCACCTTGGCTTGAATGTGCGTTTTAATGAAGCAGGCTGCGGCTGCTGCTCAGTCGCTGAGTCGTGTCCGACTCTGTGTGACCCCACGGACTGCAGCCCACCAGGCTCCTCTGTCTGTGGGATTCTCTAGGCGAGAATGCTGGAGTGGGTTGCCATACACTCCTGCAGGGGATCTTCCCGACCCAGAGATCAAACCCATGTCTCCTGCATTGCAGGCAGATTCTTTACTATCTGAGCCACCAGGGAAGCCCAAGAATACTGGAGTGGGTAGCCTATCCCTTCTCCAGGGGAACTTACCAATCCAGGAATCAAACTCTGGTCTCCTGGATTGCAGATGGAATTCTTTACCAGCTGAGCTACCAATGAAGCACACACACACACACACACATACACACACACACACAGACACACACACACACACACACAGACACACACACACACACCTAAGGAATATGCTGTTTTAAAGATTGGAGTATAATCGCTTTACAGTGTTGCATTAGTTTCTATTGTCCTGCAAAGTGAATCAGCCTTTTGTTGTTTAGTCTCTCAGCTGTGTCTGACTCTTTGTGATCCCATGGGCTGTAGCCCACACAGCTCCTCTGTCCATGGGATTTCCCAGGCAAGAATACTGGACTGGGTTGCCATTTCCTTCTCTAGGGGGAGTCTTCCCGACCCAGGGATGGAACCCGGGTCTCCTGCATTGGCAGGTGCATTCCTTGCCTCTGAGCCTCCAGGGAAGCCCTGAACCAGCTGTGCATATGCCTGTGGCCCCTCCTTTTCAGATTTCTTTCCCATTAGATCACCACAGAGCATCAGGTAGTTCCCTGTGCTAAGCAGAAGGGTCTCATTCAGTTGTTCAGTTCTCACACACACACACACACACATACACACACACACACAGACACACACACACACACACACAGACACACACACACACACCTAAGGAATATGCTGTTTTAAAGATTGGAGTATAATCGCTTTACAGTGTTGCATTAGTTTCTATTGTCCTGCAAAGTGAATCAGCCTTTTGTTGTTTAGTCTCTCAGCTGTGTCTGACTCTTTGTGATCCCATGGGCTGTAGCCCACACAGCTCCTCTGTCCATGGGATTTCCCAGGCAAGAATACTGGACTGGGTTGCCATTTCCTTCTCTAGGGGGAGTCTTCCCGACCCAGGGATGGAACCCGGGTCTCCTGCATTGGCAGGTGCATTCCTTGCCTCTGAGCCTCCAGGGAAGCCCTGAACCAGCTGTGCATATGCCTGTGGCCCCTCCTTTTCAGATTTCTTTCCCATTAGATCACCACAGAGCATCAGGTAGTTCCCTGTGCTAAGCAGAAGGGTCTCATTCAGTTGTTCAGTTCAGTTCAGTGGCTCAGTCGTGTCTGATTCTTTGGAGCCCATGGACTGCAGCACGCCAGACTTCCCTTCACCAGTCCTTCACCAGCTCCTGGAGCTTCTCAAACTCACGTCCATTGAGTCAGTGATGCCATCCAACCATCTCAGCCTCTGTCATCCCCTTCTCCTCCTGCCTTCAGTCTTTCCCACCATCAGGGTCTTTTCTAAGGATCAGTTCTTTGCATCAGGTGGCCAAAGTGTTGGAGCTTCAGCTTCAGCATCAGTCCTTCCAATGAACATTCAGGACTGATTTCCTTTAGCATGACTGTGCTCAATCATGTCCAGCTCTTTGCAACCCCATGGACTGTAGCCCGCTAGGCTCCTCTGTCCATGGGATTTACCCAGACAAGAATACTGGAGTGGTTGCTGTTTCCTCTCCAGGGCATCTTCGTGACCCCCGTCTCCTGTGTTGCAGGCAGATTCTTTACCAGCTGAACCCTCGGTATCAGTAGTGGATATATGTAGACCAATCTCCTGATTCATCCACCCCAGCTTTCCCCTCTTGGTAGTCAAACATTTGTTCTCTGTGTCTCTATTTTTGCTTTGCAAATAAGATCATCTGTACCAGTTTTCTAGATTAGAAGTCCAGTGCACTATCCATTTCCCCACAGAGCCACCTGGAATTTCACACTGAAACAGAGCTAAGGGCCACAGAGAATTACTGTCCTGTTCCTGCCTTGAAGACCAGTGTGGTCAAACAGGGGCTGCTGGAAGGAGGAACAGGCTGAGGGTGGCCGGGATGTGGGCAGATGCTTGAGAAGATGGTTTATTTCAGGAAAAACGTGTGACAGCAGAAACTCTACAGAAAGGAAACCAAGAACTTGCACCATAAGGAATATTTTAAGAGTGATACAATGCGATTCAAAGCTGATGGGAAAAGACTGCTGAGTTATTGCCATTTCATAACATCTTATTGTGATTAAAAGCTTTGCATAAGACAATATCTGACATTTTCAGGGCTAAAGTTAAGTTGAAATGCCTTTGTATTAAAATGGCTATGGACATTGAATAGGACCTTGTTTTTAAAATAAAAATGTGTTCCCCGCCCCAGCACACACACACAGGAGGGGCAAGGCAGGCCAGAGACCCTTCTCCATCTAGTTTGGAGATGTATAAATACTGCACACTTGCAGGGATGGAGCAAGCTATTTTCTGCTTCTTTGAACTCTAAAATTTAATTTCCTGTTACCTTCCTGAGTTTGCCAAGTTTTTTAGACTTGGAGGTGAGGCCGGCCTCCCAGTCTTCTGGTTCCCGGTGGAGCATTTTCCATGCTTGACACCAATATTTTGCTGTGGTCCAAGAGCTCTGGGCCTCCACCTTCTTTTCCTGCCTTAATATCTTTATCCAATTGGAGTCAAGCCTTGCTCCCACCTGAGTTCTCTTTTCTTTCCACAGTGACTTTGCATAATGCTTGTTTTGGTCCTTTATAGATTGATTTTACAGTTTAACTCTCAGAGGATATTCTTTATAA
This sequence comes from Madoqua kirkii, assembly GCA_006408675.1. Lineage (NCBI taxonomy): Eukaryota > Metazoa > Chordata > Mammalia > Artiodactyla > Bovidae > Madoqua > Madoqua kirkii. Next base: position 82,746 of record SJYC01023351.1, read on the forward strand.
TAACTGTGTTTGTCAGCTCAGGCTGCCAGAACAAAATACCATACACTGGGGTGGCTTCCGCTGGAGAAAAATAAGCTTCTCACAGTCCCAGAGGCTGGAAGCCCAGGGTCGAGGGGCCAGCTGACTCATTTTCCTGGTGCAAGCTCTCTTCTTGGAGTTCAGATGGTTGCCCTTTTGCTCTGTCCTCACAGGGCAGGGAGGGGGAGGAGGTAGACTTTCTGGTGTCTCTTCTTATAAGGGCGCTAATCCCATCATAAAGGATTTTCCTTATTAACTCATCTAGCTTTCGTTGCAAGGAGATCAAACCAGTCCATCCTAAAGGGAATTAACCCTGAATATTCTTTGGGGGGACTGATACTGAAGTGCCATACTTTGGCCAGCTGATGCAAAGAGCAGATTCATTGGAAAAGACCCTGATGCTGGGAAAGGTTGAGGGCAGGAGGAGAAGGGGGCAACAGAGGATGAGATGGTTGGATGGCCTCACCGACTCAATGGACGTGAATTTGAGCAAACTCCAGCAGATAGTGAAGGACAGGGAAGCCTGGCATGCGGCAGTCCATGGGATCGCAAAGAGTTGGAGACGACTTAGCGACTAAACAACAACCTTCAGTACATTCCTGTTTTCAGATACCATGGTGCCGGGGTTTGCTGCTGCTGCTAAGTCGAGTCAGTCCTGTCCGACTCTGTGCGACCCCAGAGACGGCAGCCAACCAGGCTCCTCTGTCCCTGGGATTCTCCAGGCAAGAACACTGGAGTGGGTTGCCATTTCCTTCTCCAGTGCATGAAAGTGAAAAGTGAAAGTGAAGTCGCTCAGTCGTGTCCGACTCTTCGCGACCCCATAGACGGCAGCCCACCAGGCTCCCCGTCCCTGGGATTCTCCAGGCAAGAACACTGGAGTGGGTTGCCATTTCCTTCTCCAGTGCATGAAAGTGAAAAGTGAAAGTGAAGTACGACTTAGCGACTAAACAACAACCTTCAGTACATTCCTGTTTTCAGATACCATGGTGCCGGGGTTTGCTGCTGCTGCTAAGTCGAGTCAGTCCTGTCCGACTCTGTGCGACCCCAGAGACGGCAGCCAACCAGGCTCCTCTGTCCCTGGGATTCTCCAGGCAAGAACACTGGAGTGGGTTGCCATTTCCTTCTCCAGTGCATGAAAGTGAAAAGTGAAAGTGAAGTCGCTCAGTCGTGTCCGACTCTTCGCGACCCCATAGACGGCAGCCCACCAGGCTCCCCGTCCCTGGGATTCTCCAGGCAAGAACACTGGAGTGGGTTGCCATTTCCTTCTCCAGTGCATGAAAGTGAAAAGTGAAAGTGAAGCCGCTCAGTCGTGTCCGACTCTTCGCGACCCCATGGACTGCAGCCCACCAGGCTCCTCCGTCCATGGGATTTTCCAGGCAAGAGCACTGGAGTGGGGTGCCATTGCCTTCGGGGTTTAGGGCTTCAGAAACGATGGGGGTGTGGGGAATGCTCATCCATGGCATCAAGTAACTTGCAGGTACCAGACATCAGCTACAATGTCCAGAAGTGGAAAGCACTCACGTAGGGACAGTAATTACTAGTAGAGAGTCTTACTTAAAATCTATGCTATTTTTCTAAATTACATGTTGATACTTTCTAGAGACAGACTTCCCACTAGTGTCAGTGATTAATCATAATTGAAACAATACGCCAAGCAATTGCCTGGCGCTCTCAGGGTATAATGAAGTGCGCGTCTGCCGGGTGGAAGTTACAGGCTGATGGACCTGGCCCACCACCCCAGCGTCTCCAGGCAGAGCTTCTCTCTCAGCATTTTCGCAGGCATATTTGTCTCCAGATTCAGAGTCAGTAGGGATTATAGATGTCTGAGCTTGGGAACTTGAAAATTTATTCCAGTGCCTGCTTGAATATTCCCCACTGGTGTCCCTGCTCTCCTGTTCATACCTGATGATAATTTCCACCATCAATTATAAGGTACTCATCATGACATTTGCCATCCTTTGAAAGAAAAAAAATTGCCAGAGGACATAGATTTCTTCATTTATCTTTCTTGTCTTTTCATAACAGAGCATCAAGCTCAAAAGCACCTCTCCAGCTTTAATGACTTGACTTACATGATATTGGAGTCCGTGTCTTAAGCCAAATTCCCCGCTGGAGTCTCTAAAGAGAAATCTCCTAACTATGGAATCTGTGGGGTTTCAGTTCCTGGGTACCACTTCATCATCTTTCAGGAAGATTTTGAACTAGAAAAAATTAAAATCCTGTGGAAGTCATCATGCAAGAATACGCCCGAATTCCCTGTGATTGTGTGTTTAAAGGAAGAGGATAGTCCTTGTTAGTTAGGGCAGTTGGGAATCTGTCCAGAGCTTTACGGGAATTTCTTGCTTTTGCAATTTTTTGCCTAAGCTTGGAAGTAGCATAAAGGAATCAGTGTACTGAACACAGCGGGCAGTTGCCTGCTTATATCAGATTTACACCATTTCTTGCGACTGAGTTGCATTTGGACCTGAATGCAATAAGCTCCCATAATCCTTCCTCGAACTAAGGACTCTCTACAGGGGCTGTGGGGAACACCTGGGCTCAAGACACCCACCAGGTCAGCTGAACAGAGGCTCAGCCTCAGTCACACACCTGCTTTCAGGCAGAATGGAGGACCCCAGGGGGACCCATCCCCCCACTCCCTGCTTGGGTGGGAAATCGAAAGTGTTCTTTGCTCAGCCGTGCCCGACTCTTTGCGACCCTATGGACTGTAGCCCACCAGGCTCCTCTGTCCATGGAGTTCTCTAGATGAGAATACTGGAGTAGGTAGCCGTTCCCTTCTCCAGGGGACCTTCCTGACTCAGGGATCGGACCCCGGTCCCCTGCACTGCAGGCAGACTCTTTACCGTCTGAGCCACCAGGGAAGCGTGCATAGGAGGTTCAGAGCAAGGAAGAGGAGCTGCCTGCAGTGGTGTGAGGGCCACGTGCCAACCAGCAGAGCAGCAAACTCATCGCTATGGTGTGACTTATCCAAGACCCAGCTCCCCCGATCTTTACCCCTGGCTCGAGTAGGTGTGAGCATGTCTGTCTGAAGTCGTGCTTGTGTGTTTGTGCTCAGTTGTGTCTCTTTTGTGACCCCACGGACAGTAGCCCCCCAGGCTCCACGATTCATGGGATGTCCCAGGCAAGAATGCTCAAGCAGGTTGCCATTTCTTCCTCCAGGGGATCTTCCTGCCCCAGGGGTGGAACCCTCGTCTCCCCCGTCTCCTGCATTGGCAGGCGGATTCTTCGCCGCTGAGCCAGCTGGCAAGGCTGTTAGTCTGAAGTCACTGACCACAGTATTTGCAGGTTCTCTACACGTGAGTTATCTCAGAGTTTTAGGAAGTTTATTTAGTCAGGAAAAGAATATTGTAGAAACTCACTCCACAAAGGATCACATACTTTGAAATAAAAAAGTAGTGGTTTCTGCCTGGACCCACGGTCGTTGCTCATAGGCTCCCATTCCCAGAGAGCAGGCAACAGGGTGAACTTGGTCCTCCTGTTGGCCGAGTCGCCCCATGACGCCCCCGGCCCCTCCGGGTCCTCTCTGATGGGAGCTCTTCTCCTCTGCGCCACTCGGATGCCCCGGCACCTCCCACCCATCCTTCCTCCTCTTGTGAGAGACTGCTTTTGCTTCCCTGTCAGCTCACCTAGACTCCATCTCATCACTCTCTGGAAGAGGTTTTGGAAGCAGGTGTCTGCTCTGCTTCATGTGATACTGAGGTCAAACTTTCATTGATCTAGGTTTCTGCATCTTTGTTTCTGTTTTGGTGTGAGTGGAGGTAGGAATGAGTTAAAAAAAAATTGTTTTCCCTCGAGACTCCTGTGGGGGGTCGGAGGGGAGAGTACATCAACATCAACCAGAGCAAATATAGTTTTGCTACATGTGGTCCTACTCCAGGTGGAAATATGTTGCAGAGGTCTGCTCCTTTGGAAGTAGGGTCATCTTTTCATACATCAGAAATAACATGTTGACAGCATAAATCTCATGTTAGGACTCCTACCAGAAAGCACGCAGGCACACAAGAACACAAGGAAACTTTGGAAGAGAACAGAGATATTTAGTACGTTGATTATCCTGATCATACCATGGATATATGCATATGTCCAGAGTCATCAAGTTGTGTACATTAAATGTGTACATTAAATTTTTGTATATCGATTACACCTCAATAAAGTTTGAAAAAGAAATGATCATTCTCCTGGGGCAAATGGGAACAGAAACCACATAGAGTCAGCAGTGGCAGAGCGGGACACAGCCTTTCTTCGTTCACTCTGACGCAGCAGCAAGGTGACAGGAAAGATCACTGCTCAGGAGCAGAGCTCGATTCAGAAGAACAGCCAAGGCCAGGGGTGCAGCTGAAGTTGCCCAGCACGTCAGGTCTCCCGCTCAGATGCAGGGCAACCCTGGGGCTTCCTGGTTCGTGGGGAGGGCGGGGCTGAGGGCGAGTGAGGCAGCGGGGAAGCCCACCTTCAGGGTCTCTGGCTGAGGACCCTGTCTTCGGGATGGCCCCCACTGGCCAGCAGGGCAGGGAGGCGAGACAGGCCCGTTCGTGGAGACCTATGAGTCCCACGGCTTGCTCCCACGTTTCAAAGTTTTGCTCAAATGTTTCCTTCTTAAGGAGGCCTTCCCTGCCCCCTCGTTCCCATTGCACTCTCCCCTCGTGACGATTCACCTGTACCAACTAGGCTTCCCAGCGTGGCACCTCTGTCCCTAAAGAGAAGTGTACAAGAAACGTGTTCCTTCAGCTCACCGTGCAGGTCCCTTGTGAGCCCCACGCAATGGGGACTTTGTGGCCTTGTCCAGGAGAACAGGTGGTCAGCAAAACACAGCCACACGCCTCTTCTGCGGATCAGCTTTTGGGGCTCACAGTCACCCGTGTGCTTACACCTTATGTCTGCTTACTTTTGTGCTGCACTCAGCTGCTACAGAGACCGTCCAAGGACCCGCAAAGCCTAAAACATTTAATACTGGCCCTTTAGGAGCAAAGTTTGCTGACCTTGGGATAGAAAGTGTTAGTTGCTCAGTCATGTCTGACTCTTTGTGACCCCATGAACTGTGTAGCCTGCCGGGGTCCTCTGTCCATGGATTTCTCAAGGCAAGAATACTGGAGTGTGTAGCCAGTCCCTTCTCCAGGGGATCTTCCTGACCTAGGGACTGAACCCAGGTCTCCCATACTGCAGGCAGACTCTTTACTATCTGAACCACCAGGGAAGCCTTGGAATAGGAAGCACCTGGCAGATAGTATGTGCTCAATAAAAAGTCACTCGTCTCTCCAACAGTGTGTCTAGCACAAAACTGGCGCTCAGAATCCTGATTTTTGCAGTTCAGTTGCTCAGTCGTGTCCGGCTCTTTGTGACCTCATGGACTGCAGCACGCCAGGCTTCCCTGTCTATCATCAGTTCCCAGAGCTTGCTCACACTCATGTCTGTTGAGTCAGTGGAGCCATCCAACCATCTCATCCTCTGTCATTCCCTTCTCCTCTCTGCCCTCAATCTTTCCCAGGATCAGGGTCTTTTCCAGTGAGTCAGTTCTTCACATCAGGTGGCCAAAGTATTGCAGTTTCAGCTTCAGCATCAGTCCTCCCAATGATATTCAGGACTGATTTCCTTTAGGATTGACTGGTGTAACCTCCTTGCAGTCCAAGAGCTCTCAAAGTCTTCCTCAACACCACAGTTCAAAAGCATCAGTTGTTCAGTGCTCAGCTTTCTTGATAGTCCAACTCTCACATCCATACATACTGGAAAAACCATAGCTGTGACTAGATGGACCTTTGTTCACAGAGTTTTGTTTTTGGGGGGTGATTAATAGTGAGTGTGGCCAGATCGGAGCATCAAATCCCTGGTAATTTATAGAGTGAAACATTCTTCCACGTGGACTGTGAGAGATTTGCTAAGATTGTGAGTAGAAAAGAGTACTGGTTTTCTTATCACTTTTCTTACAGAGGAAAGGGAGTGATTGGGAAGAGGGAGGTTTCATTACCTCCTTTTGTTGCCCTTGCGATTTTTATGTTTGTTTTCAAGCTTCAATTAATAGCAGTCAAAAGCTAGGACACAGAAGCAACCTAGAAGTCCATCATCAGATGAATGGATAAAGAAGCCGTGGTCCATATATGCAATGGAATGTTACTCAGCCATAAAAAGGAATGCATTTGGGTCAGTGCTAATGAAGTGGATTAACCTAGATGCATTTATTATACAGAGTGAAGTCAGAAAGAGAAAAACAAATATTATATTTTAATGCATACATAAGGAATCTAGAAGGAGGGTCCTGATGGACCTGTGTGCAGGCAACAATGGAGACGCAGACACGACGAACAGACGTGTGGACACGGGGGCAGCGGGGGGCAGGGGGGTGGTGAATGGAGAGGGGAGCATGGAGACATACACATCACCATATGTGAAGCAGTCCATCAGTGGGAAACTGCTGTGTGACTCGGGGAGCTCAAGCTGGGTCTCTGTGACAACCTAGAGATGTGGGATGGGGCGGGAGGGAGGAGGGAGACTCCGCAGGGAGTGGGAGGGAGGAGGGAGACTCCGCAGGGAGTGGGAGGGAGGAGGGAGACTCCGCAGGGAGGAGGCATATGTGGGCCCGTGGCTGATTCATGCTGAAGTGTGGCAGGAACCAGCACAGTGTGGTAAAGCAATTATCCTTCCTAAAAATAAATGCATTTAAATAAAGAAAATAATTTTCCCATTTAGGAAACGGGGTTCTTGTAGTGCTCTGTGAAAGATAAATGTCCATGCATGGGAGTTCAGGCTTCTGGCCCCCATAAGGGGTGGGGTCTGGATGACCTTTGGTGGCAATTTAGAAGGAGTTGTGTCTGGAATTCGCTCATCATCATTACCCTGAGATCGATTTTTACATTGTGCATTAATGTATTCATGAGGGAACATCTGCTTTTTCTGCCAAGAGCAAAATTGTGAAGTTGGAGAACTTTATCAACAGACTACCTGGCTTTTCCTCTCTTCCTGGGCTTTAAAGGTAGAATTCTGAGCCTTTGTTGAGAGTCGGACCCTTTGGCCATCTGGTGAAGTCTATAGACCCTTCTCAGGATGAACTGTAAACAGGAAGAAGAAAAGAAAGCCACGGGATTACAAAGAAAATGAATGCTCTGTTGAAACTGCAGTTGTCAAAACTTAAAGAAATTTTGGTATAGGAACATGATTTTCAAATTAAAAAGTTGCAGGTAAGAATTCCTTGCTAAGAGTAAGTAATATTTTGAGATATTTGCCACAACCATAATATGATATTGAAACACCACTGATTTCTAATGGTAATGAGGTCAGAGGTTTGGCTGGTGCAGCTTCAGATGTTGCCTACATTCATAACAAGGAGACGCTAAATGTCCGCTAGTGAAGGAGATAAACAGGCGATTTACCTCCATATTCTTTCATGTGCCCCCCTTTCTACCCCAGTGATATTTTCTGGGGACTTTTCAGGCTTGGAAAGTACCCTTCAGTTTAACCTTGGGGTGAATTTAAGCTCACGCATTGTATCACCCAAAGAGAGGTCCCTTTCAGTCATTTATTTGCGGATCAGCTCTGTGTATACACATGTCCCCTCCTACGCCGCCACCCCACCCCTCTGGTTCATCACACCAAACTGAGCTCCCTGTGCTGTCCGGCAGCTGCCCACTGGCTGCCTGGTGTTCATAAGGTGGTGTACACGTTCATGCTACCCTCTCAGTTCAGCCCATCTCTCCTTCCCCCCGTGTCCGCAAGTCTGCACTCTATGTCTTCGTCTCTCTTCCTGACCTGACCTTAGCACATGCACACGCCTGTGGCCGTCCGTGTGTGCAGGTGTGTATACGGGCTAAGTCGCTTCAGTCACGTCTGATGCTCTGTGGCCCGTTAGTTCCATCCATGTCACTACGAGTGGCCCAGTTTTGCCCTTTGATGGCTGAGTAGTAGTCCATCGTGTGTGTGTACCGTATCCTCTTTATCCGTTCCCCTGCTGATGGACATAGGGTGCTTCCATGTCTTGGCTATTATAAATAGTGCTGCAGTGAGCGCTGGGGTAGAGTGTCTTTTGGGATTGTGGTTTTCTCGGGGTATATTCCCGGGAGAGCTCCCTTTTAGGCTGCATCTCTCAGTCACGAAGGAAGGCTTAATTTCTTTTCAATGGCGCCTCCATGGCAGCCCCTGGGGTCTTGGGGCCAGTGCCCTGGGGACTCTGTTTGCGTCTGCAATTCGCCTGAGCTTGAATTAGTCAGTCTGCCCGTAGCTGGCGCACATGCCGAAAGCTGGTGAGACGGACACAGAACTGTGCAGTTTGCAATGGGCCTATCAGGCAGTGTGGGCGAGGGCAGGCCCCTGCAAAATCCTGTCGCGTTACGGGAATTCGTCTTCTGCCTTGCCGCACTGTCTCCTTTTAGGGGCACTTATTCCTAAGAAGTTGTTCTAATGGAGTATGGGATTATTAGTGTTGATAAAATAATAATGATCTTTTGTGGTTACCGAGCGTCCCTGTCCCCTGACTTTGTTTGCACAGGAAAATTAAAGGAACAAATTGCCACTGAGTGCTTTTCCACCTCTGCAGGAAAAATCAGCAGGAGAGAGAGCACAAGCTCAGAATTATCAATGAGCAGATGCTAACAGGTTACGAAGCAATGCCAATCGCCGGATTCTGGAATAAATGAGCTACAGTCGCTGCTCTGTCAATATCAGACATCGCCCATGGAGCTCAGTAAGGGACGCTAAGGAAAACAGAATGGAGTGTCGTGACATTCTCCTCTCCAGACTGAGCCATTTCTAGGAAAGCAGGATCACTAAGGAGTTTATAAGCCTTGCCTTTCACTCGCCCAGTGGTCATGGCCCTCGCTTTTCTTTGCCGCCAGCAGATAGTCACCTTTCTTTCCTCCCAAGAAATGAGACTGTAGGCACGTAAGCCTGCGCAGGTCCATGATTTCAAGAGGCAGGGCCAAGAGGAGCCTCACAGATCATCAGCGCTTAAAGGGACCTCTTGCGTATGACACACTTATGGAACGCAGCCTGGGTATCCTTCTATGTCTCACATTTATGACTCTGATGCAGTCTTGCAAAATAACAAAGTTAGAACATTGGGTCCCATGATTATCTAGTGAGAACAGGAGAAACCCTGGGAATTACTCTGTGCCAGAGCCTCCTGATGAGGGTGAAAGAAGAGAGTGAAAAAGCGGGCTTAAAACTCAGCCTTCCAAAAACAGATCATGGCATCCGGTCCCATCATCTCATGGCAAATAGATAGGGATAAAGAGGAAATAGTGACAGATTTAATTTCCTCAGGCTCCACAACCACTGCTGATGGTGACTGCAACCATGAGATTAAAGGACGCTTGCTCCTTGGAAGGAAAGCAACGACAAACCTAGCTCAGTTCAGTTCAGTTGCTCAGTCACGTCCTACTCTTTGCGACCCCATGAATCTCAGTGTTGGAGAAGACAAACCTAGACACTATATTAAAAAGCAGGGACACCACTTTGCCAACAAAGGTCCTTATAGGCAAAGCAATGATTTTTGCAGCAGTCATATACGGATGTGAGAGTTGGACCATAAAGAAGGCTGAGCACCAAAGAATTGACACTTTCAAATTCTAGTCCTGGAGAAGACTCTTGACAGTCCCATGGACAGCAAGGAGATCAAACCAGCCCGTCCTAAAGGAAATCAAGCCTAAATACTCATTGGAAGGACTGATGCTGAAACTGACGCTCCAGTACTTTGGCCACCTGATGCAAAGAGTTGACTCATTGGAAAAGACCCTGATGCTGGGCAAGACTGAAGGCAGGAGAAGAAGGGGATGACAGAGGATGAGATGGTTGGATGGCATCACTGACTCAGTGGACCTGAGTTTGAGCAAGCTCCAGGAGTTGGTGATGGACAGGGAAGCCTGGTGTACTGCCGTCCATGGGGTTGCAAAGAGTCTGACATGACTGAGCAACTGAACTGAACTGACTGACCTGCAAGCCAGATCCACAGAAAGCACTCTATTGTTCTGTTGAGGGCTGTATCAAAATGTGTCTGAGCAAGAGTTGAAAAGGATTAATTATGTTCAATACAGGATACAGGATGCTTGGGGCTGGTGCACGGGATGATCCAGAAAGATGATATGGGGTGGAAGGTGGGAGGGGGCTTCGGCATGGAGAGATCGTGTACACCTGTGGCTGATTCATGTCAATGTATGGCAAAACCAATACAGTATTGTAATGTAGAATAAAGTAAAAAAAAAGAAAAGAAAAGGATTAATTAAGAAAGTCTAAACTCCATCCCATCAAAGTATCAGAAAGGCAATGAGGAATATGGAAAAGAGATTGTCCCCTGACTTTGTTTGCACAGGAAAATTAAAGGAACAAATTGCCACTGAGTGCTTTTCCACCTCTGCAGGAAAAATCAGCAGGAGAGAGAGCACAAGCTCAGAATTATCAATGAGCAGATGCTAACAGGTTACGAAGCAATGCCAATCGCCGGATTCTGGAATAAATGAGCTACAGTCGCTGCTCTGTCAATATCAGACATCGCCCATGGAGCTCAGTAAGGGACGCTAAGGAAAACAGAATGGAGTGTCAGTGACATTCTCCTCTCCAGACTGAGCCATTTCTAGGAAAGCAGGATCACTAAGGAGTTTATAAGCCTTGCCTTTCACTCGCCCAGTGGTCATGGCCCTCGCTTTTCTTTGCCGCCAGCAGATAGTCACCTTTCTTTCCTCCCAAGAAATGAGACTGTAGGCACGTAAGCCTGCGCAGGTCCATGATTTCAAGAGGCAGGGCCAAGAGGAGCCTCACAGATCATCAGCGCTTAAAGGGACCTCTTGCGTATGACACACTTATGGAACGCAGCCTGGGTATCCTTCTATGTCTCACATTTATGACTCTGATGCAGTCTTGCAAAATAACAAAGTTAGAACATTGGGTCCCATGATTATCTAGTGAGAACAGGAGAAACCCTGGGAATTACTCTGTGCCAGAGCCTCCTGATGAGGGTGAAAGAAGAGAGTGAAAAAGCGGGCTTAAAACTCAGCCTTCCAAAAACAGATCATGGCATCCGGTCCCATCATCTCATGGCAAATAGATAGGGATAAAGAGGAAATAGTGACAGATTTAATTTCCTCAGGCTCCACAACCACTGCTGATGGTGACTGCAACCATGAGATTAAAGGACGCTTGCTCCTTGGAAGGAAAGCAACGACAAACCTAGCTCAGTTCAGTTCAGTTGCTCAGTCACGTCCTACTCTTTGCGACCCCATGAATCTCAGTGTTGGAGAAGACAAACCTAGACACTATATTAAAAAGCAGGGACACCACTTTGCCAACAAAGGTCCTTATAGGCAAAGCAATGATTTTTGCAGCAGTCATATACGGATGTGAGAGTTGGACCATAAAGAAGGCTGAGCACCAAAGAATTGACACTTTCAAATTCTAGTCCTGGAGAAGACTCTTGACAGTCCCATGGACAGCAAGGAGATCAAACCAGCCCGTCCTAAAGGAAATCAAGCCTAAATACTCATTGGAAGGACTGATGCTGAAACTGACGCTCCAGTACTTTGGCCACCTGATGCAAAGAGTTGACTCATTGGAAAAGACCCTGATGCTGGGCAAGACTGAAGGCAGGAGAAGAAGGGGATGACAGAGGATGAGATGGTTGGATGGCATCACTGACTCAGTGGACCTGAGTTTGAGCAAGCTCCAGGAGTTGGTGATGGACAGGGAAGCCTGGTGTACTGCCGTCCATGGGGTTGCAAAGAGTCTGACATGACTGAGCAACTGAACTGAACTGACTGACCTGCAAGCCAGATCCACAGAAAGCACTCTATTGTTCTGTTGAGGGCTGTATCAAAATGTGTCTGAGCAAGAGTTGAAAAGGATTAATTATGTTCAATACAGGATACAGGATGCTTGGGGCTGGTGCACGGGATGATCCAGAAAGATGATATGGGGTGGAAGGTGGGAGGGGGCTTCGGCATGGAGAGATCGTGTACACCTGTGGCTGATTCATGTCAATGTATGGCAAAACCAATACAGTATTGTAATGTAGAATAAAGTAAAAAAAAAGAAAAGAAAAGGATTAATTAAGAAAGTCTAAACTCCATCCCATCAAAGTATCAGAAAGGCAATGAGGAATATGGAAAAGAGATAGTATTTGGCGAGATTGTGGAAGGGAGTGGAATTCTTTGTGATTGTTGAAGGCCAGTCTTCAGGAACAGGAAGTCAGAATCTCGAGCAGGAGGAATGAGAAGAAATGGACACCTGGAGGTGCCATGGTGAGCATGCAGAATAAGGAAGAACAAAAGTCCACCACAGAAGATATCCTACCTACAAGGGGAAGATGAGCAGGCAGGGAGCTGGTCTCTCAGCAGCATACTCAGCAGATAGAGAAAATTTCTCAACTGATAACTTTTTATGCAGTGAATTATTTTTCCAGCATGAGGACAAGATAAAACCACTTAGTACCAACCAACCAAAAAAAGAAACTAAGAAATCCAGAAAGCACAGGTTTGTCCAGGACAAGATAAGGAAATTTGCTCCAGGATGTAAATCAACAGAGTGCCTCTTTTATCGAGAGCCTTGCTGGAAATACACTCTGGCTGCGGTATGTGGAGTCCTTAACGATGTGGCTGATTTACATTCTGGGTGAAGCACCTCATCAGGTTGTGAGCAAGCTGAGAGCTTGCAGGCCAGGGCTGACGTGTGTGCTACACACTCACTGCATGATGGCGTTCAAAGGATATACTCTAGGAGGAAAGAGAGCCATCCAAGGAAAGGGTCAACGTGTGAAAACAATGACAAGGAAAGACAAAGACAGCAACCAGACCCAAAAAGCGCAGTAAGTGTTGAGAACAAGCGATCTTTGAAGTTAGGAACGTAATTTAGTACAATAGTCAGGAATGGGCAGTCAGATGTAAAACATTATTATTGGCTTAATTTGTAAATATGTTGATTGCCTTTTAAAGTTTTTCAAAGTCAAAATGCACAAAGTTAAAATTAGAACTTCCAAAAGATACAGAAAGAATAACACCGAAGAAGAAGAGGAGAAAATAAAGACAGACAATGGCAACAGGCCTCACCTGCTCCCAGGGGAGAAAAGCAGGAGACAATGAGGAAAGCAAGACACACAGAAACCGGAGAAAATAGGCAAAAAAGAAATGCATTCATGCATTTCAGTGATCTCAATATGGATCCAACCTATCTAGCTAAAAGTCATGAAATACAAGAATGCAGAAAATCTGTGAAGTCAAAGTATGGAAAAAGGATAAACAACCTTAATTTATTTTTATTTAGGAAAAGCTAATAAAATAATAATACATACAAGTGGGAAAATTCCATTAATATCAGAAAAACAGACTCTAGCGGAAAGACATTTAAAAAATAAAGATATTAATTATATGTTGATGGTTGGCTTGTCTAAGAAGATTAAACAGTCTTATTTTTTTTTTTTTGATTTTTGGATTGAAAGATAATCACTTTACAATGTGCTGGGTTCTGCCATACAACCATAGGAATGAGTCATATATATATATGTATATATATGTCCCCTCGCTTGTAAGCCTCCCTCCCCCTCCCATCCCATCCCACCAGGTTTTCACAAGACAGAACCTGGCTCCCTGGGCTCAGCTCCCTGTGTCAGACAGCAGCTTCCTGCTCGTTATCTATTTTACAGATTAGGTAGAGTATATATCAATTGAGGAAGTAGATTAAGCAATTTTAAATGTGTATCCACCCAATTCTATAACCTCAAAATATATAAAACATAAATATATACAGATATAAAACTTCGAAAATTAAAGACATAAATAAATGAGACACGTTAGGAGTTTGAGATTAACATATACACATGTGCTCAGTTACTCAGCCATGTCTGACTCTTTGTGACCCCATGGACTTTAGCCCGCCAGTCTCCTTCACGGAATTTTCCAGGCAAGAATACCGGAGTGGTTGTCGTTTTCTTCTCCAGGGAATCTTTCTGACCCAGGGATTGAACCTGAGTCTCTTGCATCTCCTGCACGGGCAAGAGGACTCTTTACCACTGAGTCACCCGGGAAGCCCCCAACACACCCTGCTGCTGCTGAGTCGCTTCAGTCGTGTCCGACTCTGCGCGACCCCAGAGACGGCAGCCCACCAGGCTCCCCCGTCCCTGGGAGTCTCCAGGCAAGTACACTGCAGTGGGTTGCCATTTCTTTCTCCAGTGCATCAAAGTGAACAGTGAAAGTGAAGTCGTTCAGTCGTGTCTGACTCTTAGCGACCCAATGGACTGCAGCCCCCCAGGCTCCTCCCTCCATGGGATTTTCCAGGCTACCATATATAAATAGATAACCAACATGGACCAATTGTGAGCACAGGAAACTATACTCGATACCTTGTAGTAACCTGTAATGGAAAAGAATCTGAATGACTTTGCTGTACAGTTGAAACTAAAAACACTGTATATCAACCATACCTCAATGAAGAACGCAGTTACTTTACAAATTAATGACAAACCCTTCATAAGACCAGGGTAGGCTAATCACTGCTGATGAACCACGGACACCAGCCTCGTGGTTCGGGTGTCAGCCATGTATCCAAAGTCGTCTTGGGAAAGGACACATAAGGAAGATGACAGAAACAGTGGAGAAAAATGAGGTAGCTTCTCTTTCTCCTTCAGATTAAAAAAAAAAGGGTACAGAGTTTCAGGTGCGGAGAGGAAAGCTTATTCCTGTCATCCCAGGGCTTTGTTTCTGAGAGTGGTCATCTCATGCGCATGCATGGGAGACCCTGCAGGGAGGTTTCAAGCCTTTAAACTTCCACCCTGCACCGCTGTGCTCCTATCTGAATTTCTGGGTGCTATTCCAGACCGAATTTCAGCAGCTACTGGGAATGGCTATGTGTCAAGAAATGACTAGCCAGCAGGAGATTGGCATGAGTGCGTGAACGGGTTGCGGGAGGCACCCCAGGGTGCGCAGCTTCAGCCGTCAGGATGGAAGGGGAAGAGCAAGCATCTCAAGTAGAATCAGTTCCTAAAGCAGGAGGCTCCGCGTGGCTACTGGGGGCTCCCTCACGTTTCATCAGTAATTTATGGAGGCGTTTCTCCCTCTCTCAGATTCTGTCTTAACCGCTTTGGCAACACTTGACTATTTAGTAACATTTATTATGATCACGTGGGGTTCCCGTGTGGCCCAGTGGTAAAGAATCTGCCTGTCAGTGCAGGAGACTCGGGTTCGATCCCTGGCTCAGGAAGATCTCCTGGAGAAGGAAATGGCAACCCACTGCAGTATTCTTGCCTAGGAAATCTCATGGACAGAGGAGCCTGGCGGGCTGCAGTCCATGGGGTCACAAAGAGTCGGACACAGCTGAGTGACTAAAACAGCAAGAGCACTCTCATTACGTACCAGGTGTCTGAAGTCAAGAGTGAGCACCGGCGTCCCTGTGGCCAACATGCGTTTACGGTAACCCTGGCTATGAACTACACCGCCTCTGCCTCTGGCTCACTCAGGCAGAGCCCAGTGTCTTCAATCCTCACCCACATTCTTTTTGTTTCTTCAAATGTTACACGATTTTGGAAGTCAAAGTCAAAGTCTACCTCTTCCAAGCAGTCCTCCGGATCAAACAGGTTTCGCCCTTTGCTGAACTGCCAAGCCATCCCCGGTCCTCAGCATGTGTGTGCACGCTGCACGGTCGCCCCTCCTCCTTTCCGAAGCTTTAGTCATGGGTCCAAGTTCCAGGAAAGGATCATGTTTCACATTTCCATGACATCAGACACAGGGAGAGATGCTGAGGGATGGATTCACTGTTGTATTGATGGAGACACCAGAATGAAGGAGATCATTTCTCTTGGGTTCTTGTAGCTTGGAAACGCAATGATTTTATGACAAAAGGTCTGAATTTCAAAAAGGTGAATTTTGAAAGTGATTTGGTTATAATTTCATTTTCTAGCTCTTTCTTAAACTCCAATATATCTGCTGAGTTATCCAGTGTTTCAGTCTTTGTGAAAGTGGCGCAGTAATTCACCTCTGCCAGGTAAGATCCATTACTAACTTCATGAGAATAGATTTGTTCCAGTTCCGCCGCTTCTTATTTGGTTTTGTAAATCACCATTACAATCAACCCTGAAGTCCCTTCTGTGAAGCGATCCAGGCAATAGTGAACTAAAGGCAGATTTGGAAACACTCGGGCAACTTTTTCTCCTCTCATAAAGGGATCATTATCTTTGTCTTTGGCTCAGAAGAAACACCTTGGGGTAAGCTGAATGAGAAATGTGGACATTTTGCAATAAAGCACTAAAAGATAATGCGGGAAAAATACAGTGTGTCAGTTAGATAACGGAGGAGACAAACAGTGAGAGCTGTATCTCTCAGCTGCAGCCTCAGGGAGTGAACTGCAGTGAGATGCGAATGACGTGATCTGAGCTCCCATCTGCCCTGGGAGCTGTTGACATGAGGAGTGGCAGCCCCAGCCCTGCCACCTTGAAGTCTTGTTTGGAAGGAAAGCGCCCAGAGCAAAAGGGCCCTGGGAACCGTTCAGCCTCCCTAAGGGCACAGGGGAGGCTGTCTACACAATGATGAATCCGTTTCAGTGACTGCTTACCTTCTCTCAGCTGCTCCCAGGTTGCCCTCGGCTCAGACGATCAGTGCCTTGTTAGTCAATTACGCACACCTCTGCTGTGATCTTTGGGTTAGCTGCATGCAGCTGGCCCAGGATGCAGCCTGCCACAACACCAGCTGGATCCCCATCAACATCTCCCTTGATATCATCTATCTATCCATCCATCCATTTATCGTTTTTCTTTCTACCTGTCCATGTAATTTTCCATCACCCATCCATCCACTCACCCACCTTCCTTTCTTTATATATTCTGTCTTTCTATCTACATATGTGTCCATTTCTCTGTCCATCATCCATCCATCTATCCGTCTTCTACCTTTCTGTCATCTATATTTCTACACCCTGTATCTCTTACCTATGGTTCTGCCACCCATCTATCTAAATGTCTCTCATCTGTCTTTACCTGTCTGTCTATCGATCTATCTAATCATCCACATGATGAAAGCAGCTGGTGTCTACTCATCCACAGGGGCATACATACCATGTTATTGTCACTTAGTATGTGTTTCATTTGGGAACGGAAGGAGAAGATAAAAGAGCGTTTTGTGCTTCTGTTCTCTCCTGTCTCAGATCTAGAAAGCGGTGACTGGCGACGGGTGGCCTGGGGAGTGTGCCTGACCTCTACCCCTGCTGGTCCTCTCCAGACTTGATAGGACACTCCTTACTTGATGGAGGTCTCACTGGGTGGGTGATGGCATCTTCCCTCTGCCTCTGCCCCCTTATATCCCAGAGATGAGAATGACCCTTGAGCCTTCCTGTGACTGAGCCTCACGCCCCTGTGAGCAGGACAGCCCTGCGGGGCGGTGGGGGGTGCTGGGGAAAGTCCCAGGCCAGATGCCCCAGTCTCAGCGCTCTAGTCTTGACTGCAAACCTCCTCAAGTAAAGGCATCACTCTTATCTTCCCTGACTCAGTTTTCTCGTCTGTCAGATGGGCTGGCAATCACTACTCTAACTCACAGGACCGTAGTGTCACGTTAAGTCCCACATGAGACAAAGCCTTGCGCCTGCCAAGTACGGTACCAGTGTGGACACGGGGCAGAGCCTTCGGAGGGCGGCTCAGAGCCAGGCAGGCTGGTTTCCGGGACAAGGAGGCCAGCTTCTGGTAACACACGCACGCTTTCTCCCTCTCTCACACATGCACTCCTGCATCTGATTATTCCTTGGCAACATGACTCCAGATCCTGTATCCACCTCATTCAGCTGCCTCTCGGCTGGCTCGGCGTCTCCTCTCCTGCCCCTGGTGTTTGCCTCAGCAATCCGCCCCCTCCAAAGAGCCCCCCGCCCTCCTGAACTGCTCACTGCTTGCTGCTCTTCACACGCTGACCACCTACCCGTGGTTTAGGCACCAGCATTACCTACCCTGCAGGCCAGGACCCTGTCACCACCATCCATGACGGTAATGGAGATGCTGTTCATGTCACTCACCGGAAACAACCTGAGGTGCTTACTGACTGTGCCCGAAGCAGACCTCCAGCAGGCTCAAAACTGCTGCTGCCAGTGGGGATGTACTTGGTGATTAGAATGCAGGCTAGGTCACTGGCAGTTCTCCAGGGACGCAGGCGTACCAAACAGAACCAGCTCAGACATCAAAGCCATATCGTTACCACTGAGCTCATTTGAAGAAAAGAAGAAAATGAGTTTTTAAATTTGTTTTTATTGCAGATCATTTCATAGGATTAAAAAAAATAACATTTGCTTACTGTAGCTACCACGATGATTAAAAATGGATACTGTTGAAATGCTAATGAAATAGATAATCAATGCTAGGAAAACAGTTTCTGATGGAAGAGTTAAACAGCAATTTGGTCAGGCAGTTATTACCAGTCTTTATCCCTGGATCTTTGAGGGTCTCTTCATTTAAAGATAATCCAGAAATAATGAATTTAGAGCTTACATACACTTCATGAACATTCCCATGACTATTTGACAAAGCTTTTTAATGCTAATTACATGTAATTTATTTGTAAGTTTACTTACTGAAGGATTTGTACTTCAGTATTATGTTGATTTTTAGTATAATCAGGATTTACTATTCCAGTATGTGTCTCAGATGATTAAGTACCTGAGTTCTCTTTCCTTCCTTCCTTTCTCGCCATGGCTGCTTCATGTGCTCAGTTAAGTGTTACTGAGTGCAGACATGTAGCAGCTGTTCAGTCGCCAAGTTGTGCAGCCTGCCCGGCTTCCCTGTCTTCACTATTTCCCACAGTTTGCTCAAATTCATGTCCATTGAGTAAGTGATGCCAGCTAACCATCTCATCCTCTGCCACGCCCAAGTCCTTTTGCCCTCGATCTTGCCCAGCATCAGGATCTTTTCCAATGAGTCGGCTATTCACATCGGGTGGCCAAAGTACTGGAGCTGCAACTTCAGCATCAGTCTTTCCAATGAATACTCAGGGTTGATTTCCTTTAGGATGGACTGGTTGGACCTCCTTGCAGTCCAAGGGACTCTCAAGAGTCTGTTCCAGCCCCACAGTTCAGAAGCATCGATTCTTCAGCGCTCAGTCTTCTCTGACTCTCACATCCATACATGACTACTGGGAAAACCATAGCTTTGAATTTGCAGATCTTTATTGGAAAAGTGACGTCTCTGCTTTTTAATACCCTGTCTGGGTTTGTCATAGCTTTCCTTCCAAGGAGCAATCGTCTTTTAATTTCATGCTTCGTACCTACCATAATCTATTGGCATGTAGGAAGGTGTTCTTACAGGTGTGAGGAGAATTATAAAGCTTTGTGAACACTTAGAGGTGGAAAAGGAGGCTTGGGACCCACCTCTGAGAGATCAGAGCCGTAGGAGAGACCTGATTCACGTGTGGGATTGTTTCCAAAGAACAATGGATTCTTTTTCCATTGTTTCCAAAGAACAATGGGCAAGGGGTTACACCTGTGTTTTCAATACAGAAGCGCATAATTGGATCTGTTGACATAGTGGGGGGTAACTGTAGGAAAAAACCTCAGGAAGAACCCTGGAAAGAACAAAAATAAACAAGTCTAAGTGTCCAGGTTGATGAAGGGCAGCAGAGTTAAAAATTATTTAGGGAAACATGGAGTTGGCAGAATCTTCCAGACTTAGCGATGGGAAGTGGAGAGTGGAGGAGGAAGGGAGTCTATGATGATGCGGGGTTTGTACAAACCTCGGGGCCAGTCCCCGAGTCAGGAAAAGCAGCAGTAAGGCGCGGAGCGTAAGTGTGGGTGCGGCGGCTGTGAGCTGCCTTTCGAGTCTCCGAGGGGAAATGGCCACGAGGACATCCGCGAGTCCTGGCAGCGACCGCTGATGCTGTGTGAGTGCGTGTGCGGCCGAGGGAGAGAGTGAGAACCCGGGAGTGTCATCTTTCAGGTGCTGGGCCGTGATGAAGAACTTCCAAAAGAGTGGCCGGAGCGGAGGGAGGGGACCCACGAGCGTCCGGGACCTTCAAGTCCGAGAGAGAGAGCAGTTCAGGAGGGAGGGGGGCTCAGCAGAGCACTGAGGTCCAGGTGCACAAGGACTGCAAGGGATGCTGGTGGGCTGCTGCTCCCGGACACCTGGGTTCTGCTCTTCCTCCCGGGCTCCAGGCAGGGCATTTCCCAGCCCGATGGACTTAGGCGGGAGCCCGTGACTGTGCGGTGAAGTGCAGCATGCTAAGGGGATCCACTCCTGGTGAACACATGACCCCGTGTCATTTGCCCAGGTCTCACCCTCCGCTCTGTGTCCCAAGCAGGGGAGATGCAGCATCGTGAGGTGTAGGCACCTGGGTCCCTGGTGACGTGAAGCAGAGCCCTTCCCCCAGTTTGGACCGTGCTCTGAGAAGAGCCAAAGGGTCTAAAGGATCTTCAGTTGCCTGAAGCCACGAACCTCTGAGGATGGTCTGTGTGGAAGTAGGCACAGCCTAATACTGCACAAGCTGGACTGGGCAGTAAGAGTATCAACCCTGTGATCCTTGCTGGCGGTGACTCCATGATGAGGACAGAACGCGGTGTCCCTAAACCGGAAAAGTAGCTCGAGAAGCGTAGCTCTAGAAGTAGGGCACTATTTATTATTTCTAGACTTCTTCATGACGGCCGTTCTGACTGGGCTGAGGGGATAGCCTGTGTTAACATGACTGTGGAGAATAGAAAAAGGCTCCTTAAAAAACTAAGACTAGAGCCACCGTATGCCCTGAGCATATATCCAGAGAAAACGTAATTTAAAAAGATACATGCTCCCTGTGTTCACAGCAGCACTGGTCACAACAGCCAAGACATGGAGGCAAACCAGCTAGAATGTCCACTGAAAGATAAATGCATGAAAAGGTGTGGCGGGTATATATGCAAAACATATGATGGAACACCGTTAGCCACGAAAAAGAATGAAATAATGCCACTTGCAATAACATAGATGGACCTATAGGTTATTCTATTAATACTAGGTGAAGTAAGTAAGACAGAGAATGACAAATACATATCATCTATATGTGGAATGTAAAAAAGTATACAAATATACTCATTTACAAAACTGAAACAGACTCACAGACATAGAAAAACAGCTTACTGTTACCAAATGGAAAGGGGGGCATCGATTTGGAGCTGGGGATTAAGATGCTAAATCGCTTCAGTTGTGTCCAACTCTTTGCAACCTTACGGATTGTAGCCTGCCAGGTTCCTCTGCCCATGGAATTATCCAGGTGAGAATACTGGAGTTGGGTGCCATTTCCTACTCCAATGGATCCTCCTGATCCAGGGATTGAGCCTGAGTCTCTTGCATCTCCTGAGTTGGCAGATTCTTGCATTTCCTTGTTTGTAACCTCCTCTGTTGGGGCAAGGGAATCCATTTGCCTCACAAAAATCTAGGATTATTCCACCCATGTTAAGAAAGAAAAATAATGTTTTTAGTATTAGTGCTTTTGACATTCAGAATGGGATCTTTTAGGGTCTCCAAGCTGACTTGCTTTGTCCATAGTGAGAAAATAGTTTGGAAAGCCAGATTCTGTGGAGAGAGAAAAGATAATTTGAAGTTACCAAGCTCCAGTTTTTCATATTGAGGGTCCCTGTCTGACACCCTAAACCAGAGGCAGCCTTGGGCACCTAGAGAACATGCCCCAGAGAAGTGATTCCTAACGAGGACACTTCAAGCACCCGAGAGCCTCTCCTAGGTGTGGATCAGAAATAACGTTCTATTGTGTGAGTATGTACCCACACGTAGTCACACTGATATTGAAATATTTTAAAATAAATTACAGCACAGAAATGTAAAATGGGAAGCTTCCCTGGTGGCCCAGATGATAAAGAATATACCTGCAATGTAGGAGACCTGGATTTGATCCCTGGGTTGAGAAGATCCCCTGGAGAAGGGCATGGCAGCCCACTCCAGTCTTCTTGCCTGGGGAATCCCTGAAAGGGGAGATTTCAGTTCAGCTGAGTTCAGTTCAGTTGTTCGTGTCCACTCTTTGCGACCCCATGGACTACAACAGGCCAGGCCTCCCTGTCCATCACCAACTCTCAGAGTTTACTCAAACTCATGTCCATTGAGTCAGTGATGCCATCCAGCCATCTCATCCTCTGTCGTCCCCTTCTCCTCCTGCCTTCAATCTTTCCCAGCACCAGGCTCTTTTCAATGAGTCAGTTCTTCAAATCAGGGAGCCAAAGTATTGGAGTTTCAGCTTCAACATCAGTCCTCCCAATGAACACTCAGAACCGATCTTTAAGATGGACTGGTTGGATCTCCTTGCAGTCCAAGGGACTCTCAAGAGTCTTCTCCAACACCACAGTTCAAAAGCATCAATTCTTCAGCACTCAGCTTTCTTCACAGTCCGACTCTCACATCCATACGATTCATGGACCTAACATTCCAGGTTCCTATGCAATATTGCTCTTTATAGCATCGGATCTTGCTTCCATCACCAGTCACATCCACAACTGGGTGGTGTTTTTGCTTTGTCTCTGTCTCTTCATCCTTTCTGGAGTTATTTCTCCACTGATCTCCAGTAGCATGTTGGGCACCTACCGACCTGGGGAGCTTGGCAGGCTATAGTCCATGGGTCGCAAAGAGTCAGACATGACTGAGTTACTAACACTTAATATAAAACCACATATTTACTCTCTAGGGATCATATTAACACACCTATCCATAAACAACCAGACAGAAGAAAAGCAGGCTGCATCAGAGACCTATTTCCTCTATTGGAAGACAAGGAGTAACCAGGGAATGGGGGAGTCTAGTGCCGAACTGAGAATTATTTCTGCAAATGTCAGTACTTCAGCCCTCTATGTTTTTCCTTCTCTTTAATGCCCTCTATGTTGACTCTTTGTAGTTGTTCAAGCACCTTGTGATTCTATGCTCTCCACCCAGACATCACTGGGTGGTTCTCCTTCCATGCGGGACTCCCTAGGACTCTGATGTGGACATTTTTGAGAACTGTCGCTCGTCTTTGGAGATAAGCCGGTAATATTGCTGCATGCAGACGTGCCTCTTGTGTGCATCTGGTCATCAGTAAAGATGAGAATGTAGAGCTTGATGCTCCTTGCTCGGGTCCCAGAGATTCTGAAATTTTGTATTTCTTTACCTTGAGTGCCATATTACCCTCTTCGGACATTCTTAATGGTTTTAAGTTGAGGGTGGATGTAAGCGGAGACCCTTCATCAGCAGGCATTGGTCCAGACTGGAACTGGTCCAGCCCCCCGGGTGGGGCTGTGAGGACCACCTGTCCCGAGGGCAGGGATCTCCAGCCCTTGGACCTCGGTCCTGGTTCCTCCCAGGGCAACCCCTGACTATTGTTCCCCCACACTCTTTCTGGAAAGACCCTCTGGATAGTTCCTTCTCTTCCTCTATCCATCTGGGCCACACCTAAAGTCTTGGAGGAGGAGTACAGGTTGCTGCTAAGTCACTTTAGTCATATCCGACTCTGTGTGACCCCATAGACGGCAGCCCACCAGGCTCCCCTGTCCCTGGGATTCTCCAGGCAAGAACACTGGAGTGGGTTGCCATTGCCTTCTCCAGTGCATGAAAGTGAAAAGTGAAAGTGGAGTCGCTCAGTCGTGTCTGACTCTTACTGACCCCATGGACTGCAGCCCACCAGGCTCCTCCATCCATGGGATTTCCAGGCAAGAGTTCTGGAGTGGGCTGCCAGGCTGGCGGGTTGCTAATTTGCTCACTCATCCAGGCTCTTGCTCCTGCAAAGTTGGGGAAGCAGCTGTGTGTTCTGTGGCTTCACTGTCAAAATCCTCCTCTGGCCTGTCTCTTTGACACTATGGTTTAATCATTCGAGTTAGATTCTAGATCGATTTGCTCTAGTCAGTTCTTTGAACCAGCAACTCCACCAGAAATTATTATTATTATTATTATTTATATTTCCAGTAGTCATGTATGGGTGTGAGAGTTGGACCATAAAGAAGGCTGAGTGCCAAAGAATTGATGCTTTCAAATTGTGGTGCTGAAGAAGACTCTTGGGAGTCCCTTGGGCTGCAAGGAGATCACTCCAGTGAATCTTGAAGAAAATCTACCCTGAATATTCACTAGAAGGACTGATGCTGATACTGAAGCTCTGATACTTTGACCACCTGAGGCAAAGAGCTGACTCATTAGAAAAGGCCCTGATGCTGGGAAAGACTGAAGGCGGGAGGAGAAGAGGATGACAGAGGACGAGACGGTTGGATGGCATCACTGACTCAATGGACATGAGTTTGAGCAAGCTCCAGGAGATAGTGAAGGACAGGGGAACCTGGTGTGCTGCCATCCAAGGGCTTACAGAGTCGGACACGACTTAGCAACTGAACAGCAGCAAATCAACACCCCGCGTGGAAGCCTAGTTCCCACACAAGTATGGGACCTGTGCCCCGGCGCGGGAGTGCAGAGTCTCAGCCGCTGGGCCGCCAGGGAAGTCCCTGTGCCAGAAATGACTGCCTGGGCCTCGTCTTCAGGTTTCCTGTCCTCTTTCCACCACTCTCATTGCTTTGTCCTCGTGTCTGGCCGCTGCTGCCTGCGGTGACCAGGTTTGGGGAGAGAGCCGTGTCTTGTCTGTTCTTTGCTGGGAGGCTGGGGCTTGTCTGCTGGTGTCTCTCTGAGATCTTCTCAACCTCACTCCCCACTGGGTTTAGAAGCAGTACAGCCCTCCCAAGCCTCTGTGTACTGGACTCTTGCTATTCTTATTTTCTCTTGAACCAAACTTTCCTGATAACACCTTGACAAATGTTCCCAATATGAGCCCTACACATCAGGCTCTGTTCCTCCCAGCCGCTTACCCCACTGTGAGAACGTCTCCTGACTCTGCAGGCAGCCGTTTTCATAAAATGCTTGGTCGGTGCAATCTCTCCTACAGCAGCTTTTTTTTTCCCCTTCATACAGCCCAGCATGAAGTTATTGTCTCATATTTTAGATGTTCACATGGTCCCTTCTTCCCTTCCTTTCTTTCTGGAAAACTCCACTCCTGGTTCAGATTTGTGCATCAGTCAGGCCAGGGAAGGATAATTGCTATAACAGCCATCCTAAAGGCTCGATAGCTCAGGACTGTGAAATGTGTGTCTGATTCTTGCGATTTCCAGTGCGGCCCTTCCTCCTTAGGGTGGCTCAACATGGGAAGCCCAAGATGCTCCTGCACCCTTGTGCTGCTTGGACTCTGAGTCCTCGAGGTCTGGTATTGACTGTGACGCTGTCACTGTCCAACAAGCAAAAGGAGAGCACCTGCGTGAGCCCTGTGCGCTTGTTCGGAGCAATGAGCCCGGGATTTGTGCACTGATATAGTCTTCTAATGCACTTTCATGCATTAGAGAAGGAAATGGCAACCCACTCCAGTGCTCTTGCCTGGAGACTCCCAGGGACGGGGGAGCCTGGTGGGCTGCCGTCTATGGGGTCACACAGAGTCGGACACGACTGAAGTGACTTAGCAGCAGCAGTATATTCTTCTGAAATGCAAGAGATTATTGACAGAAGTAGCATGTTTTGAATCAACGAGAGAAAGGGTGGAGCCAAATGGCTTCTGGGAGCCTTGGAAGAGCATATGTGTGGGGGCAGGGAGGGGAATGAAAGTCAATTTAAGAGGTTAAAAAAAAAGTGGACTTGAAGTTAAAGGCAAAAGTGACTTATTTAAATTTCCTTTCAGAAGAGTAGCAATGACTGCAGTAGTACAGAGAAAGATGGGCGGGGCTGATATAAACACTATGGAAAGTGAATTCTCCAAGAGTTCCCTGTTAGCATTGAGTTAGCCTTACAGAAATTGAACGCAGGTATAGAAATACTGCCCAACTACAGACATGCTTAAGAAGTAGCATGAGTGTAATATGATAATTACATATTTAGTATTGAAAATTTCCGTTGTCAGCTGAGCTCATTAAAAATCAGTTTAGATTTTCTCCAGTAACTAAACTGAGAACGGTCTGTCTATTCAAAAGCACATCACATAGTCACTGCAATAATGGTTATGCAAACTGCAGCATAAGCGATTTCACAATAATATTGGTCATCATTACAGAGTACATTCAATTTAATCTCCTCCTTTCTCTATTTTATGTGAAAATCGCGTTTGCAGCTCTCCGAGGAGAAGTGTATCTACACACAGCAAGATTATCTTAGGTTCTCTTACAGGTGGGCTCACATGGAATTGCCTGGGGAATGACCCCATGGAAACAGGAAGACTAACAGATGTCTAGTCAAGGCTATGGCTTTTCCAGGGGTCATGTATGGATGTGAGAGTTGGACTATAAAGAAAGCTGAGTGTTGAAGAATTGATGCTTTTGAACTGTGGTGTTGAAGAAGACTCTTGAGAGTCCCTTGGACTGCAAGGAGATCCAACCAGTCCATCCTAAAGGAAATCAGTCCTGGGTGTTCATTGGCAGGACTGATGTTGAAGCTGAAACTCCAATACTTTGGCCACCTGATGCAAAGAGCTGACTCACTGGAAAAGACCCTGATGCTGGAAAAGATTGAAGGTGGGAGGAGAACGGGATGACAGAGGATGAGATGGATGGATAGCATCACAGACTCAATGGACATGGGTTTGGGTGGACTTGGGATTTGGTGGTGGACAGGGAGGTCTGGCATGCTGCAGTTCATGGGGTCACAAAGGTTGGACATGACTGAGCAACTGAACTGAACAGATGTGAAGTGGGGTTCATTCCTTAAAGTTATTCATTTCTTGTATGATCTGGAGAGAACACTTTCCCCTTTGTTGTTACCACTATCCTCGTTGTTTTGCAACTCAGATGTGGTGTAGACGTCCCAAAGATGATGTGTTTATGAGGTTCTCCCACAAATGGTGTGTAGACATCTTGTGTCTTGCTGATTAATTGGGTTCAAGGACATGAAGCTGGGAAAATGGAGTTCAGGGATCAGACAAGACATGATCTCAAGGGCTCCTAAGTCTTTCTGTTTGATGACTCTTCTCAGCAGTGGCTTCAGAGTAACCCTAAGACATCCCAGCTTTAGAGGTATCAGGGCAGTTGGAATTTTACATAAGATTGAGAACAAGTACAAATTAAATGTTGATATGTAACACTATATGCTGGTTTGGCCTTCAATAATCCCTGAGGAAGACTGCTTTTATAGGTCCCAAACAAATACATCTTCTCCTTCAAAGATGGTTAGGAAATAAAAGTGAAATTGACTCCAGAAGATAAATTATTCTTATATTTCTGTAGGAGTAGCAGGATTATGAATATTTTGAATGTTTTCTCCAGGTCTGATGTTTTAGTGTCTAATGCTTATGAGAAGTATTATCATAATAATATCTTAGATCATTTTGTAATGTTCGTAAATGTCCCAGAAAGTACAAACAAATAAATTTATGCAGCCTGGAATCCATTATGTAATTGCTTACCAGACTAAGGTCTCTTGAGTTCTAAGTGAATATTTACTTATTGTTTACATAAACCCAACATACTTTCTGACAAATCCTTTCTTCTCATTACCCTAGCTGCACCATTTTTTATTGATCAGATAATTACAAGGAAAACTCTCAACCAAGAGTTATATCTAAGTACATTCCCCCCCTTCCATAACAATAAAGTCTCATTCTTCTGTATATTTAGATAACACCCAGCTCCACGGGGTCACGAGGAGTCAGACAGGACTGAGCACAGCACAGCAGCCTCTGCATAAGCGCTGCCCTGGCGGCTCGGTGGTGAAGGGTCCACCTGCCACGCCAGGAGACGTGCGTGCAATCCCCGGGGCAGAAAGAACCCCCGGCAGAGGAACTAGCGAGCCGCTCCTGTCTTCTCGCCTGGGAAACTTCATGGACGGAGGAGCCTGCTGGGGCTGAAGTTCACAGGGTCACAAAAGAGGCAGAACAACTGAGCAACTGAACAACAACAACATCTCCATAAGCAAGAAAATACTCATCTCCCTTGCTTATCTCAGCAACAGATTCGATCAGTAAGAAAGTACAGGACCAAAACCAACAGGGCAAAAATATTCTTTCCTAGCTTTCTTTGTGATCTTTTACAGCTAGGATTTCCTCAGACGTACACCAACAAACATCAGTTTGAAAGTTATTTTCTCTTCTCCTTTAAAGTTATTGTTTTTAATGTCTTTCCAGGGCTTTCCCGGTGGCCCAGTAGTTAAAACTCCACACCCCCACTGCAGCGGGCACGGGTTCCACCCCTGGTCGTGGAACCAACGTCCTGCATGATCAGCGGCACCGCTAACGAAAAGCGTAAAAAGTGCAGAACCCCATAGTGGTCAGCATCCCCTAGTTAGGCTCAAGTTTTATCTACTGCTATGTAAGGAATTCCTCTTCGGCATGCAGTACAGGAGGTATGCCGGTGTAACACCATCCCCGTGGAGTTAACTGTGTTAATGGGGAGGGGATACAGCCACAGAGTACAGCATCTCCTCTGGTGGGGAGCGTAACAAGGGATGGTACAAGTTCTCACCCATCTCGACCCACCCTGTGCTCCAAACCATACTTCCTGCACCCATTCCAGCCAGTTATGGAGCGCAGTGGGGATACAAAGGCAGGCCCATCCTGGCAAAAGATGGGATTCTTCTTGGCTTGAGGATTCCGCATCTGCCTAGCCTAACTGTCCTTGGAGCTATGCTGCCCGCTCTTGGTGTCCAAGCATCCCCCTGGCCCCTTTCACAGGTGTCAGACCAGCTCTCTCCCTCCTCAGGTACACTCCCCTACTAACCTCTTCCAAGCCTGACACCGTTTCAGAATCTGCTTCTCAGCTCCCTGGAAGTAATAAATGCAGGAGGTGCGATCCCCCTTTCATGACCATCAGGTAAATGGACGATCATGATGGCTAATACGGTGTGGCAACTTGGCTAGCTATGGTGCCCAGTTGGTTCAAGACCAGTCCAGATATTGCCGTGAAGGGTATTTTTCAAGGTGCAATGAACATTTCAATTGGTAAACTTGGAGGAAAGATGGACATTTACATCAGTAGACTTTGAGTAAGCAGATTATATTCCATCATGTGGGTGGGCCTCCTCCAACATCTTAAGAATAAAGACAGGTTTCTGAAGAAGGAATTTTCAAGACCTCAACAGAGAAAAGAGTCAGACATTAAGGAATTAAATACCCTAACATGGGATGTGAGAGTTGGACCGTAAAGAAGGCTGAGCACTGAAGAACAGATGCTTTCAAATTGTGGTGTTAGAGAAGACTCTTGAGAGACCCTTGGACTGCAAGGAGATCAAACCAGTCAGTCCTAAAGGAAATCAACCCCGAATATTCATAAGAAGGGCGGAGGCTGAAGCTGAAGCTCCAGTACTCTGGTCACCTTATGTGAAGAGCCAGCTTATTGGCAAAGACCCTGATGCTGGGAAAGATTGAGGGCAGGAGGAGAAGGGAGCAACAGAGGAGGAGATAGTTGGACGGCATAATCAACTCAATGGACATGAATTTGAGCAAACTCGGGGGAATAGTGAAGGACAGGGAAGCCTGGTGTGCTGCAGTCCACGGGTCCCAAAGAGTTGGGCACAACTGAGCAACTGAACAACAACGTGGGATCAGGGGACATGACAGCATGTGGTCAAAGGAGCCTTGAGGAATATTATAAGGAAAGGGTTACAGAGGGGGGAGGGGTCTCCACTTTTGAAAGGAATGTTACCAAAATCTTTGCGAGAATAATTGGTCAGAAGCTTCAGAACCTCTTCTACAAGGTAGTTGAATGTCTGATACTGTATCTTTGTTATTGGTAAGAATTCATTATGGAGCTGAAAGTGGTCTTAAATTTCAGAGTTAAGGAACTATAATTTCTTTCTCTGAATTAATCATAATATTTGTGATTCAATAAACATTGAATTCATGCCCTGCCTTTTGGGGGTAAAGTGATCTTAAACAAAAATGAAACAGAAGCAGCGAGTGACTTTGCATAGGATAAGAACCAGAGGGAAGGAAATGTATTGTTAATAACAATTTTTTTGTTGTTATTACAGAATTCATAGGTGCTTCCAGTCTTCATGTTTTTCCTGAATTTCCAAGGATCTCTATAGTCAGCAGGGATTGATTTTAGCATATACAACTCTTTACTAAAGATACTATGGCGTGTGTGAATTCTCCCTGCAAAAGTCCTGGGCTCCCATAGGTCAGAATCCCCCAGCTTTTTGGTTTTCATGCCACAGCTCTGTTTTCTGCATCATCTCCGTGAAGTAGAAATTCCTGGCTTAAAACTTAGAGCCACAAAATCACCACAATCAGCAGAGGGACCTTTCAGTCGAGTGAAGAGAAGGCTCCATCCAGGTGGAGACACAGGGCATGCCCTCCGGCTCCCTCCAGTAGACCCTTGGACTGCAAGGAGATCAAACCAGTCAGTCCTAAAGGAAATCAACCCCGAATATTCATAAGAAGGGCGGAGGCTGAAGCTGAAGCTCCAGTACTCTGGTCACCTTATGTGAAGAGCCAGCTTATTGGCAAAGACCCTGATGCTGGGAAAGATTGAGGGCAGGAGGAGAAGGGAGCAACAGAGGAGGAGATAGTTGGACGGCATAATCAACTCAATGGACATGAATTTGAGCAAACTCGGGGGAATAGTGAAGGACAGGGAAGCCTGGTGTGCTGCAGTCCACGGGTCCCAAAGAGTTGGGCACAACTGAGCAACTGAACAACAACGTGGGATCAGGGGACATGACAGCATGTGGTCAAAGGAGCCTTGAGGAATATTATAAGGAAAGGGTTACAGAGGGGGGAGGGGTCTCCACTTTTGAAAGGAATGTTACCAAAATCTTTGCGAGAATAATTGGTCAGAAGCTTCAGAACCTCTTCTACAAGGTAGTTGAATGTCTGATACTGTATCTTTGTTATTGGTAAGAATTCATTATGGAGCTGAAAGTGGTCTTAAATTTCAGAGTTAAGGAACTATAATTTCTTTCTCTGAATTAATCATAATATTTGTGATTCAATAAACATTGAATTCATGCCCTGCCTTTTGGGGGTAAAGTGATCTTAAACAAAAATGAAACAGAAGCAGCGAGTGACTTTGCATAGGATAAGAACCAGAGGGAAGGAAATGTATTGTTAATAACAATTTTTTTGTTGTTATTACAGAATTCATAGGTGCTTCCAGTCTTCATGTTTTTCCTGAATTTCCAAGGATCTCTATAGTCAGCAGGGATTGATTTTAGCATATACAACTCTTTACTAAAGATACTATGGCGTGTGTGAATTCTCCCTGCAAAAGTCCTGGGCTCCCATAGGTCAGAATCCCCCAGCTTTTTGGTTTTCATGCCACAGCTCTGTTTTCTGCATCATCTCCGTGAAGTAGAAATTCCTGGCTTAAAACTTAGAGCCACAAAATCACCAAATCAGCAGAGGGACCTTTCAGTCGAGTGAAGAGAAGGCTCCATCCAGGTGGAGACACAGGGCATGCCCTCCGGCTCCCTCCAGAAGCTGCCTCATTCTGTTAGGGCTCCTCTTCATCACCTGTGCCCACGCGGCTGGGCATCGTCCCCCTCTGCTCTTCCTACCAAGTGCCCTCCTCTTTCACAGCTTCTTTCCATCCCTTCCCAGGAGTCTCTTCTATCCTTGGCATTAAAATTTCCTTCATCCCTCCGTGTAGCCATAACCACAGTCTGGCATTTCCCTGGCACATTAGCACAGAGGGATGAGTGGTAGAGAGACCATGGACTGCTACCTCCCTTGTGGGAAGTCAGCCAGGAAACTTCATGACTCATCACACTCTGCCACTGTGTAAGGTTGCCCTAAGCCGGTGGTACCCAGGCAGCCCATGAGTGAGGGCTAGTCCTGGCTAGAGATGACTTGGTATCTTTTTAACTGGGCCACTGTATCAGTGAGAGAGGGAATAGAGGACCTGGAACCAGAGATCCCTGAAATCTCCACAAAGGAGGCGATCACATCTCAAGAGGACTGGATGCCCCGAGGGACATCAGGAGGTCTAGTCTCAGCAGGTCCACGTGAGAGTCTCAGCTGGATGCAAATGTCCTCATTGGAAGAGGCTCCTGATGATATGTCCCAAAAGTGGTAGTGGTGGTGTGTGTGTCTGTGGTGTGTGATGTGTGCATCTAAGTGGCGTGTGTGTGTGTGTGTGTGTGTGTGTGTGTGTGTTCAGTCACTCAGTCATGTCCAACTCTTTGTGACCCCATGGACTGTAGCCTACCAGGCTTCTGTGTCCATGGGAGTTTTACCAGAAAGAATACTGGAGTGGGTTTCCATTTCCTCCTCCAGAGGATCTTCCTGACCCAGGAATCAAACTTGTGTCTCCTGCATATCCTGAATTGACGGGCAGGTTCTTTGCCAGTGTGCCACCCAAGAAGCCCATATATGTGTGTACATGGTATGTATGGTGTGGTGTGTGTGAGGGGCTAATTGGTGTCATGAGGTCAGCGATTTACTAATTCCTACAGGCTTGGCCATTAGAAACCACAGACTGTCTTTTGCGTGGGTACGGTGGCGACTCACAGTGGAAGCTAGGGTTAATGACTGGTCTCAGTGCTGGTGAGGATTCTAGGATTCAGATAGACACGGCCTCTGCCCGGGGGAGGAAATGGTGTGCATCATTGCTGCATCGCGGCCTGTGGAGTGGCCTGCGTGTCCATATGTGGGGAGACCTGTAATGACACGCATCTTCCCTGCCAGTAACCCCAGGACCCCATCCCCTGAGTCCCTCTGCGCAGGGCACAGCTCTCCCCTCCATTCAGCTGCACCTGTCTCTCCCACCCCATCGTGTTCTGAGCTCTGATGCTGGTTTAGGCTCTCTTTTCCTGAAAGACAAGTCAGATATTCCAGAGAAGAGTGGTTCTCATCACAGCATCACCTCGACTGACACACCAGCCATGCAGCCTTTGCTGACAATTCATGGAGCCAACAGCCCCACCTCCAACGGATGCGTGTGATCTGCAGATGCATGTGATCTGAAGATGCGTGTGATCTAGAGATGTGTTTGATCTGGAGATGAGTGTGATCCCTCCCTCACACCAGGGCTCAGCTCGATTCTTCACGATAATCAACACCTTACCTGGATCACAGTGACTTTGCCTTTAAGAATGGACACGTTGTCTGACTTAAAACAGTGACAGTTAGGTCCAGAATATGCGTGTGTGTGTGTGTGTATACATGTTTAAGGCTGTCTGTGTATTCTGGCTGTGCTGGGTCTGGGTTGCTGTATGGGCTTTTATGTGAGTATACGTGTGTGTGTGTGTGTGTGTGTGTGTGTGTGTGCATGTTTAAGACTGTCTATGTGATCTGGAGATGAGTTTGATCTAGATATGAGTTTGACCTGGAGGTGAGTGTGATCTGGAGATGAGTTTGATCCCTCCCTCACACCAGGGCTCAGCTTGATTCTTCATGCTAATCAACACCTTACCTGGATCACAGTGACTCTGCTTTCAAGAATGGACAGGTTGTCTGATTTAAAGCAGTGACAGTTAGGTCCAGAATATACATATATATGTGTGTGTGTGTGTGTGCGTGCGTGCGTGCATGTTTAAGACTGTCTGTGTTCTGGATGTGCTGGCTCTGGGTTGCTGCGTGGGCTTTTGTCTGTGTGTATGTGTGTGTGTGTGTGTGTGTGTGTGCATGTTTAAGACTGTCTATGTGTTCTGGCTGTGCTGGCTCTGGATTGCTGTGTGGGCTTTTATGTGTGTATGTATATGTCTGTGTGTGTGTTTGTGTGTGAGTGTGTATGTGTGTGTGTGTATGTGCATGTTTAAGACTGGCTGTGTTCTGGCTGTGCTGGCTCTGGGTTGCTGTATGGGCTTTTACGTGAGTATGTGTGTGTGTGTGTATGTGTGTGTGTGTGTGTGCGCATGTTTAAGACTGGCTATGTTCTGGCTGTGCTGGCTCTGGGTTGCTGTGTGGGCTTCTCTGCGCTTGCAGTGAACGGTCATCTCTAGTTTCCGCGCGTGGGCCTCTCATCTCAGTGACTTCTCTTGTGACTGAGCACGGGCTCTGGAGTGCTTGGACTTCAGCAGCTGTGGTGCGTGGACTCCGTGACTGTGCCTCCTGGGCTCTGGGGCACAGAATCAGTAGTTGGAGCGCATGGGCTTAGTTGCTCTGCAGTATGTGGGATCTTCCTGGACCAAGGATCAAACCTGTGTCCCCTGCATTGGGAGGCAGATTCTGAACCACTGGACCAGGCATGTCCCTACCTGTATTTTTAATATCGAGGGAGAAGCGTGTGCTTTTCCCTGTGGATGTGAAGCCAAGTGAGGGAGTGGAGCTGAAGCCCTTGGCGAGGGCTAGTGTGAATCAGGGAGGGGGAGCCTGGCCGAGAATGAGACCAGGGCCTGGAGAGGAGCAGCATGGACTGGTGGGCGGCATGGAGCGGCTGTAGTGACGTTGTCTGGGGTCGTGCGGTGTTGTGGCCTGGCTGACTCTAACCCTAGGCTCGGAATTTTCAGTGACCTCGGTCAAAACTTTTAAAACCTTGAGTTGCCTGTCATTTCAGTTTATGGTTCCCTTTGCTGTGCAAAAGCTTGAAACTTTAATCAGGTCCCATTTGCGATTATTGTCTTCTTTCCATTCCTCTAAGAAACAGATCCAAAAAACATTGCTGCAATTTATGTCAAGTGTTCTCTCCTAGAAGTCCTATGGTTTCAGGTCTTACATTCATACCTTTAACCCACTTTGAGTTTGTTCTTGCATCTGGTGCTAGAGAGTGTTCCGACTTCATTCTTTCCCACGTGGCCATTCTGTCTTTCCAGCACTGCTACTGAAGAGACTCTTTCTTCCCCTTTGTATAGTCTTACCTCCTTTGTGGTAGGTTAATTGACTATAAATTCTCGGGTTTATTTCTGGTCTTTCTATCCTATTCCATTGATCTATATTTCTGTTTTTGTGCCAGTGCCATACTGTTTTGATGACCATAGATTTGTAGTATGGTCTGAAGCCAGAGAGACTGATTCTTCCAGCTCTGTTCCTCTTTCTCAAGATTGCTTTGTCTATTCTGGGTCTTTGTGTTTCCACACAGATTTTTTTTTATTTGTTTTAGTTCTGTGAAAAATGCCATTGGTGAATTTAATAGGGATTACTTTGAATCTGTGGCTTGCCTTGGGTAATATGGTCATTTTAACAACATTGTTGATTCTTCCAATCCAAGAACATGGCTTATCTTTCCGTCTGTTTACGTCTTCTTCCATTTCTTTCATCAGCACCCTATAGTTTTCAGAGTACAGGTCTTTTACCTCCTTAGGGAGGTTTATTCCTAGGTAGTTTATTCTTTGTGATACAATGGTAAGTGAGATTATCTCCTTAACTTCTTTCTGACATTTTGCTGTTAGTGTATAGAAATGCAACAAGTTTCTGTATATTAATTTTGTATCCTGCAACTTTACCAAATTAATTGATGCACTCTAGTATTTTTATGGTAGCACCTTTAGTATTTTCCATGCATAGCATCATGTCATATGAAAATGGTGACAGTGTTCGTTCTTATTTCCCAATTTGGATTCTTTTTATTTAGCTTTCTTCTTTGATTATTGTGGCTAGGACTTCCAAAACTATATTGAATAGAAGTGGCAAGAGTGGGTATAAATTATTTGCAAATCATGCTACCAACAAGGGATTAATTTCCAAAATTTACAGATAGCTCATACAGCTTAATATCCAAGAAACAAACAACCCAATTTTTAAAAATGGGCAGAAGACTTCAATAGACATTTCTCCAAAGAAGACATCCAGATGGCCAAAAGGCACACGAAAAGATCCTTAACATCACATTTGCATTAGAGAAATGC
Organism: Madoqua kirkii; assembly: GCA_006408675.1. Lineage (NCBI taxonomy): Eukaryota > Metazoa > Chordata > Mammalia > Artiodactyla > Bovidae > Madoqua > Madoqua kirkii. The sequence goes on from SJYC01023351.1 coordinate 118,363, forward strand.
AAAGCAAAAGAACAATGATGTACCACCTCACACAGTCAGAATGCTAACTCACTTCAGTCGTGTCTGACTCTCTGTCCCTGGGATTCTCCAGGCAAGAACACTGGAGTGGGTTGCCATTTCCTTCTCCAATGCATGAAAGTGAAAAGTGAAAGGGAAGTCGCTCAGTCATGTCTGACTCTTAGTGACCCCATGGACTGCAGCCTACCAGGCTCCTCCGTCCATGGGATTTTCCAGGAAAGAGTACTGGAGTGGGGTGCCATTTCCTTCTCCAACAGTCAGAATGGCCATCATTAAAAAGCCTACAAATAATAAGTACTGGATTCATGGTGATGTGTGGCAAAACCAATACAATATTGTTAAGTAATTAGCCTCCAATTAAAATAAATAAATTTAAATTTAAAAAAAATAAGTACTGGAGAGGGTATGGAAAAAAAGGAAGCCTCCTCCATTGTTAGTACAACAACTATGGAATACAGTATGGAGATTCCTTAAAAAGCTAAAAATCTATTTTTAGATTGACCATATGATCGTGCAATTCCATTTCTGGGCATATATCTGGAGAAAACTATAATTTGAAAAGATACACACAGCCCTATGTTTATAGTGGTGCTATTTGCAATGGCCAACACATGGAAGCAACTTAAGTGTGCATTACCAGATGAATCGATGAACTCCTGGAAAATCTCAATACCATTACGCAAACAGTTTTTACCTGTGAGGATCATATATACAGTAGTACACATATACAATGGAATATAGCTGAGTGATAAAAAGAATGGGATAATGTCATTTGCAGCAACATGGATAGACCTAGAGATTATTATGTCAGGCAAAGACAAATATGATGTGATATCACTTATATGTGGAGTCTGAAAAAATGATGCAAATGAATGTACAGAACAGAAATAGACTCACGGACATAGAAAACAACCTAAGGGGAAAGAGGGTGGGAGGGATAAACTGGGAGTTTGGAATTTACTGATACACAGTAGTAGCAGGTGTATTGGTACACTGCCACTAATAAACACTACAGACACACACAGACACACACACACACACACCACACAAAACAGACAAACAATGAGAGTTTACTATGCAGCACAGGGAGGTCCTCTCAGTATCTTATAATAGCCTGTGATGGAGAGGAATCTGAAAAAGAATACATGTATATACACACACCTGTATAACGGAATCATTTTGCTGTACACGTGAAGTGGATAGCTTGTGATGAATGGTGTCAGACTCGTGATTTCCAAAGAAGATGGAGCTTCAGGATCAGGGACCAGACTCGATCACTGAGAGCTTTTGTGTGGCAGAACTTTTATCACCGTGAACACGGACAGAGAAAGCTTCTGACATGGACGTCAGAGGGGGACGGAGAGTGGCCTCCTCACTAGTCTTCAGTTCAGTTCAGTTCAGTTCAGTCACTCAGTTGTGTCCAACTCTTTGCGACCCCATGAACCACAGCACACCAGGCCTCCCTGTCCATCACCAACTCCCGAAGTTCACCTAAACCCATGTGCATCGAGTCGATGATGCCATCCAGCCATCTCATCCTCTGTCGTCCCCTTCTCCTCCTGCCCCCAATCCCTCCCAGCATCAAGGTATTTTAAAATGAGTCAGCTCTTCACATGAGGTGGCCAAAGAATTGGAGTTTCAGCTTCAAAATCAATCCTACCAATGAACACCCAGGACTGATCTCCTTCAGAATGGACTGGTTGGATCTCCTTGCAGCCCAAGGGTTTCAGTTCAGTTCAGTTCAGTTCAGTCACTCAGTTGTGTCCAACTCTTTGCGACCCCATGAACCACAGCACACCAGGCCTCCCTGTCCATCACCAACTCCCGAAGTTCACCTAAACCCATGTGCATCGAGTCGATGATGCCATCCAGCCATCTCATCCTCTGTCGTCCCCTTCTCCTCCTGCCCCCAATCCCTCCCAGCATCAAGGTATTTTAAAATGAGTCAGCTCTTCACATGAGGTGGCCAAAGAATTGGAGTTTCAGCTTCAAAATCAATCCTACCAATGAACACCCAGGACTGATCTCCTTCAGAATGGACTGGTTGGATCTCCTTGCAGCCCAAGGGACTCTCAAGAGTCTTCCAACACCACAGTTCAAAAGTATCAATTCTTCAGCGCTCAGCCTTCTTCACAGTCCAACTCTCACATCCATACATGACCACAGGAAAAACCATAGCCCTGACTAGATGGACATTTGTTGGCAAATGACTCTGCTTTTGAATATGTTGTCTAGGTTGGTCATAACTTTCCTTCCAAGGAGTGAGCGTCTTTTAATTTCATGGCTGCAGTCACCATCTGATAGTCTCATCAAGGCCTTATATACTTTTACCAGATCCACTCCCACAACATTCCTCTTAAGATAACAAGATTAGTCAGAAGGTCCTTGTTAAGAAGGAGAAACATGTCCTCCAGCCAGATGCATTGTTTTTATATAATCATTAGTACAGAGCTTAAGGGAAAGCCTACCCTGGAGCAAGATGGTGTTTTGCTGTGTAATCCTTAGCTCTAGGCTTACAGAAAGTTAGTCATAAAGACTGTTGTCATAACAACTCAGAGTTTAAGAAAAAAACATCTTATGTGACTAAGACAAACCAATGTAGAAAAAAGCTTTGTCCCTTTCTCTTCCTCAAGAGCCCTAGACCCCTTTCTCCTCCTCGAGGACCTTGGAACCCTTCCTCCTCTAGGGCTCCAGACTTATCAGCCTACCTAAGCATTAGCTCCCCAAACTAACACAGCACTGCAGATCAACTACACTTCACTTTTTTAATGATTAAAAATCAAATTTAAAAAGACCTTTGGATTGGAAGTCACGCAGAGTGAGTGCAGGGCCGGGTGTCTGGACTCAGTTCACTTCTGTCCTCACTTCTTTCGAGAGCAGGGCTACGGGACAGACATTTACCAGACAGACTGTTCTGGCGACCTTCTAGATGCCTTTCTCCTCCGTTCTGTGTCTCCTGAAGCCCACTGGGCTCCTGTTTCCTTTGAGGCCGAGAAGGGAGGCACCGTGTGTGGTGACGCTTTCTGCTTCTGATTCCTTCTCTGATCAAGACACGTCCCACCTGGATCCTCATGGAGTGAAACTGGAGGCTCTCAGTTGTGTCCCACTCTTGCGACCCTGTGGACTGCAGCCTGCCAGGCTTCTCCGCCCATGGAATTTTCCAGGATACTGGAGTGGGTTGCCATTTCCTTCTCCAGGGTATCTTCCTGGGTCAGGGACTGAACTTGGGTCTCCCACATTGCAGGCAGACTTTTTACCATCTGGCCACCAGGGAATCCATTTTAATCAACGTATGTGAAAACTGTCTAGGTAAGGATATCATTAAGATTTTCCAGGGATTTACATTGTATATCAAGTGCTAACTTTCTTTCAAGTTCAGTTTAGTTCAGTCGTGTTCGACTCTTTGTAACCCCACGAATCAGAGCATGCCAGGGATCCCTGTCCATCACCATCTCCCAGAGTTCACTCAGATTCACATTCATAGAGTCTGTGATGCCATCCAGCCATCTCACCCTCTGCTGTCCCCTTCTTCTCTTGCCCCCAATCTTTCCCAGCATCAGAGTCTTTTCCAGTGAGTCAACTCTTCTCATGAGGTGGCCAAAGTACTGGAGTTTCAGCTTTAGCATCATCCCCTCCAAAGAAATCCCACGGTTGATCTCCTTCAGAATGGACTGGTTGGATCTCCTTGCAGTCCAAGGGACTTTCAAGAGTCTTCTCCAACACCACAGTTCAAAAGCATCAATTCTTTGGTGCTCAGCCTTCTTCACAGTCCAACTCTCACATCCATACATGACCACAGGAAAAGCCATA